>CAJNOQ010000339.1:0-54299 GCA_905250885.1 Didymodactylos carnosus | reverse complement strand
TTTTTTTTTCTATTTTTCTTCTTTTCCACTAATCTTCTTTGCAAATATCAGAACGTGTTGACAAAGAGAGAAATAGCTGGAGAAGAAAAGAGAAAAAAAAAGAATTTTATACTTTATAAATATTATGTAATACCACCACTTCAATCAGGAGCGACTACACTTGAAAACTTTTTATATAATCAGAGGCACCTTCCGTTATCGTTTGATAAATATTAACTTATTTATTAACTATATATTCAAAGAAATGACATGTATTTGTGTAAAAATAAATTATAATCGTCTAGATTTATTTATCTTCAAATAGAATTTGAATATTAACAAAAATATATGAATATTTTAATTATTCAAAAACAAAAAAAGTTCAACTCAGTAATTAAATATATATAATTATTATTAAATATATATAAATATGGTTATTTTTAATTACATTAATTGTTTCATATTAACAAAATTTAACGCGTTCGTATTAACCTTTTCACATTAAATAGTGTTAAGTCGTTTAATTTATCAATAAAATATATTTGTCAAAGAAAATTCTTCTCATAAACGAGATAATCTACTTTGTCTTGAAATAAAATAAATCTACTATTTACTTTTTAATAAATTATATCTCTAAAAATTGAATTTTATATTATTAATTTATAGTTTAAAAATTTTAAAGTTTATGTTAAAAATAAATGATGTTTAAAAACTTATTTTCTTTTGGTTTTTTGCTTTCTTTTCTTTCCATCTCAGCGTTTATATATTCGTTTAAGTTAAGAATACAAAAAGAAATTTATTATAAAAATGAAGAAAACGACTTAAATTCTACTGAATATATAACGTATTTTTCTTCAATTAAAATAAAAATAGGACACAGTGTAACTGTGAGTTAAATTATGTATCTGTTGCATGTTTACAGATATTGTTCTGAAATAGTGTATAATAAATTATGACTAGTTATAATAGAATCATGCAAACAAGAACTTTTTCTTTTTATATTTAAAAATTGTAAACACTTTGCTGTTAGAATAAGCAATCAAATAACTTGATGTAAAGTATATATGGTTACCTTTTCAAATATAGAATATTTTCTTTTACTTCAAGTTATAAATGTGACAATAGGCTTCTCTTATTTATAAATGTATGAGAACTCTATATTTCAAAATGTCACAAAAACACTTAACAATGAACACATTTTTCATCAGAATTCGACCATATACAGTAATTTGTTTCATAACACATCATCTTAAAAAAACAGAATATGTCACACTATTTGTTGAATAACTTTATCACAATTTAATCATAATTTGATCACTTTTTACCACAATTTTACCATATTTAATACTGCTTGGAATATCTTCTAACATGTAAAACTAAACAGATTTATTTTTTTCATGACATAATAAGATTCTGATGCAAAAAAGGTATACCATTTCTATCACTGGATAAAATCAACGCTGATTACAATAGGATTTCAGAAGATGTATATATATATATATATATACTTCTATTATATCATGCATACAATTTCTTTTATGATGGAAAAATCTCATATTATGATGCGAATCCAAGACTATAGAGTGACTGTTGCATATCTAATTTAATAAAAACACAACACAATGAACACATTAATAAAAAAAGAGTTGTTTTGCAACATATAAAAAGATTCCAAACATTTGGATCTATTTGACAATCTAATTTCTTTATCTGATTTTTCTGATATGTCTTTGCAAATAATATATAAGCGATCAAAAATTCAAGTGAATAACGATTTTGTATATATATAGAAAGATAGAAATCGACAGGATATTGAAGTTCTGGTTCACGAATCGACTATTTTCCCTCATGAATTTATTTGTTTTGATAATGTGAGATGAAATTAATTATTATCCCCTATTTAGTTTGAAAAACAAAATTTTCGTTGTTTGTAATATTTGTCTTTCTTTCTATTCTATATTTTCCTTATATTAATAAAAGAAACATTTTGTTATTTAATCTTCTTTCACCATATGATGTTCTCTTTTGATATCAGGTAATTAAGTGCAAATTTATAAAATGCTTAAATACATAATGTTCCATTATCTATGTGTAACGTTTCAATGTGATTCTAATCATATTTCTACTACGAAAACTTCTTGTATAGACTATTCTTCATTTGTCGGATCTGAAAACAGTTATAATAACGTATTGTTCATTGAATATCTTAGCACTTTTGTTTTATTATAATTTCAATCAATTGCTGCTATTCCGTGTAAAAAAGTGATGAAATACTGCTACATATCTCTAAGAAATGACGAGTGGTTCGAAAGTATTTTGCTTTTTTTATCAACAATTCACTGTCAATCGTTTAAATTATTTTTTTACCAAAGTTATTTCTCCTGTTAGTTGAGACAAACGTCAATTATTCAGAAAAATATCTTCTTTTTTTTCTTAATCGAATCTATTTTTAGCTTTCATTAAACAACGTTAGAAAAAATGAAGGTCATATAACTGAATTCTTCACACACAGTAATCAACACTCTTCTATTGAAGAGACATAAAATATAATCAATGACTACTTTTCCTTATGGACTTTCAATGTCAATATAGTTGCTGATACTCCTCCATATTTTAAAGCACTTCTATTAAAATAACAATGAAAGATATTGAAAACATATTTTCTAGAATAAAAAGCAAATCTATATGGTAGGTATAAAAGAATCTTTAAATACAAATTCTAAAAATCTGTAAAACTGTAATTATAAAACATCTTTTGAATATAGTTCGATTATTTGTAGACTAGGAAATCTTTTTCGATTAGTCAAAAGTTGTGAGTGTAAGACAGACATACAAGAAAGGAGAAGTGTCTATCAGCAACTATTGCTCTATAATAATATTATGTGCTATACACAAAGAACAGGTTTTGTTATCAATGTTAGATTGAATTGAAAATGACACTGTATTATGCTAACTGTGACTTATAGAAAGCATTCAATAAAGTTTCATGAGATATTCTTGTACAAAAATTTGACTCGATTAATATCAAAACTAAATTGTTGTCTTGATATTTCTCGTATTTAAGTCATTGTTAGCAGCGTGTAAAATTATCATTACTTCTTCTAGTGCCGACAATGTACGATTCAAATATGTCTAGTTCTGAAGCGTCATTAGTCTTTTAAGATGACAATTGTTCATTATCTTTGATAATGACTCAATTTCAATCTCTTTTTAGTATTTTTGTGAACGATAATATACCCTATTTATTTGATTTACTCTCGATTCGTCCCTCTAATACTCACTCTTACTTTTAATGTCACCTTTGATGTTGTTTGATCTGCAAAGCCAGTGAGAGACGAATCGAGAGGATATCGTTCCTTCTTACTTTCGAAATTAAACCATACGTTTAGTCTATAGTTCAATTTAAAGTAGATAAAATTTCGAATGATATAAGAAGACCGAATGTTCATAAATTTACTGCTGTATCCAAACAATTCACTATAAGAACAATCTCTTCTCTTCACTTCAATTATAATCCATCGAAATTTCGATGGATTATAATCTTGAACTCTTTAAGTTATTGTATGTGTTAATATGGCGTAAAAGAAAGAGAACAGATAATTGTCGAAAATTACCTGTTTGTTTCATTTAATTCAGAGATTTGCCGCAATTCTGATATGTGAATAGACTCACTTTCCAGTCACAATATACCAACATAAGAGAAATCGAATGAGTGTTTATCATGTTTGCCATATTGAACTATTAATGGTTTGTCATTTCGAATATCAGTCTAGTATTTGTTCATTTGGATTGATTTTTCTCTTCCTGCTTCTTCATATTAGTATTTGTTACAATCTTTGCACGATATGCAACAGATCAATTTCCTACTCTATTTGCTCTTATCTTATCCCTACTATAGCGGTAGAAAAACATTTTTTAATATAAATGTTTTGAGAAATGAGACATTGAGTTGAATTAGAGGTAATAATTTCTTGCATATTTTCTTCAAATGCTTGGTGAATATTGAGTTATTCACACATCATCTACATACCCAAACCATGGTGATGGCTTATTGTTCGAGAATCAATTCAATTTCGTCTCAAGTTTCAAGGTGACTAGATCAAGGAGGATGAACTCGAGTAGTCACGATTTGATTTAAACACATATTACGGTTTCTCTCAAGATTAGACCGATGTCGCTGATAGATGATAAGCATTTTAACTGAGTAGACGCACGAACTGTTTTAGTTCTTACGCTTAGAATTTTCTTAAAAACGTACATAAATTTATACAAAATTCATTTTCAAATAAAACTGATTTTAATATGACATATGATTTTAATGAAAATGTAGTGATACACAAAACTACATAAAAGTTTTGTTATATAATTAACTTTAAAAATGATAGATAATCACGCTATTGTAGATGCAAACTCGAGAAATATTCCTATGACTTTCATTATGGATTGATATTAATTGAAGTTAATAGTATAAATTATTTTTTTGTTGACTTTGCAAGATTATAATTCTGTTTTCTTATTTAACATTATTACGTTGTGTTATTCTATATTTTTATTATTTATTTCATCGACAGCTTAGTTCATATCTATTGATTGTATTTTATTTTAAATAATTCTATCGTATGTAATCATTTTGTCTACTCTAAAACGAAGAAAATTAAATATTCAAGAACGAATGAAATATGAGAAGGATTTTTTTTCTGATAGTTTTTATTATTAATTGAATTTTATCCGAAGAACTTCTAATTTCTAAATGATTATTATATATATATATATATGTATGGGAAATAGTCGATTATTTTGATATAATATGGTTTTATTGAAAATAGCTCACTTCATAAAAATTCTATTAGGAGAAAAAAAATGTAAGTTTTTCTCATTCGATAGAGCTAAGCGATATTTTTCTTTTCCAATAAAAAGATACTATTTCTATTCTATAAATTATTTTATTTTAAGTAATTAAAGATTTTTATATTCGATTTCGGTTTTGACGACAAATTATGATTTATTTCTCGTGTTTATAAAGTAGATAAAAAAAAAACCATTAATGATCAGAGAGAAATTCATGTGTATTTAGACGTTTCTACATGAATTTCCACTACTCACTGAGAAAAAATTCTGCATTTCGTCTGATAAAAATGCGTACACTTTCTACATAAAATCACAAAGAGAAAATTTCTAAGACGTTTTAGAAGAATGGCGTACAAGATTAATTCGTTTTTTTTTTAGTGAGTCAGATCAAGAAATTAGTCGTACAATCGCATTTTATTTTAATACTAACTCTTCATAAACAGATAAACACACACACAAGTTTCATTCAAATTTTAACTGAAACTTTTTATTTTTTGAAGATTTTCTCCCTAAATTTTGGAAATTTCAATGTACAGTTTTGGAAAGGTCGAGTGTTAAAGAAAAACTTTTTTAACGTGTAGCTGAAGACTTGCGCTTTTGTATGTCTCAAAGGTAAACTATTCATTTATTAGTAACTATTCATTAGTTAGTATTAAAATAAAAATGTGACTGTACGACTAATTTCTTGATCTGATAAGAGTTATTTCAGAAATATGACTCGATAGGACTCGCTAAAAAAAACTGAGGACATCTCGCGAAAAGCGAAATAATCTTGTATGTTTCTTCTAAAATATCTCAAAAATTTTCTCTTCGTGATCTTGCGTAGAAAGTGTAAAAACTAAAATTCTGCGGGATCAAGATACGGACTAGAGGAAAAAATTTTGCGGAATCGGATATTTCTTTTTCTAATCTATTGGATCTATGTTTCATTATCACAAAAATGAAAAAAAATAAACTTTTTCGAGATTTAACGGGATCGTAATTGAGCCTAGAGGACGGGATCGAGACGAAAAAACTCAGGGCTCTAGTAAAAATACGCATTTTTATCAGACGAAACGCAGAATGTTTTAAAATGTTTTTCAGTAGGTAATTCTTCTTATCATGAAACTAATTTAAAAAGTCTGACAAATTCTCAGTTTATGAAAGAGTTGACTAAAAATGAGTTATGTACACAAAAATTTTCTAATGCCATGCAACAACTATGGAAAATCTCGATAAATACGAAATTCAAGATTTAATTTTGGAAATATCACAGCAAATGTGACTTCAATTAGAATAAAAACACTTTTATTGTACAGTAAAGAAACAAAACACAAAATAATTCACTAAATACTAGACACAAAACAAATAAATAAATGCTATTCTATCTTTGTTGGAGTTGGATATTCTTTTAATAATTTATTTGTCAACCAAGCTGGTTGACCTCGTTTATTCTTAAATTTATGTGCTTGATCACTGTCAGCTTTTACCATATTTTTCACAACCGCGTTATTAGTCTAAAAGAATATCGCATAGAATAAAATAAATAATGAACATTTTGACTAATACTTACATCATACTCTTGAACACATGCATAAAACTTTTGTACTTCTTGTTCACACGCATAATTATCGTAATCAGCAGCTTTCAAACATGTTAACATAATATTCATTAACGGAATACAATTAAAGTCTAAAATATAGCACAAACAAGTGTAATTATTTGATGTGACCTTCTACGTGGATAAATGTAATATTTGATGTTCTTAAACATAAATAATATTTTATTTACATTTATGCTTTATTTACATAAATGTAAGGTAAAACATTAAAATAATGACAATAGCTGAGAAGAAGACATTTCAAGTATAAAACATCAGTTAAAAGTGTTCACGAACATTTTGTGATTTATAATTTTCTGTTGTTTTAGCAACTATTATTACGAATCAATGAAAACTTTTAAAAACGAACTATGTTTTTGTTCACAGATAATTCAATCAATCATACTATCTATCTATAAATTAGTCAAGTCACTATGGTCACTATAGAAATGTCAAATAGATCCATATAAAACGAAGATAAATCGAATATAATTGTCGAATAAACAATAAAAATGAATCAAAAACAAAATTTCAATGGATTATCAAATTCTGCGCAAGCAGTAGTATCACCAGCCGAAGCTATTTTTATGTTTAATCGCGATGTAGCATCAAATCAATTACAAACATTTCGTTCAAATAATGAACCAGTTCTAATGACAAGTTTAACAGGTTGCCCTGTTGGTGATAAAGTTTACGCATTATCAGCTGGTTCACGTGGACCATTATTGTTAAACGATTTAACATTACTGGATGAATTAGGACAATTTAATGAAGAAAATATTTCAGAACGTGTTACATATGCAAAAGGATGTGGAGCATTTGGTTTCTTTGAATGTACGACAGATATTGGAAGTCAGTTTAGTCGTGCACGATTTCTTGATCAACGAAATAAACAGACACCGATTGCTATTCGATTTTCACGTTTAAGAAGTGAATTAGGTAGTGCCGATACACTACGTGATATAAGAGGAATGTCAATTAAATTTTATACTGATTGTGGTAATTTTGATTTAATATGTAATCATTTACCAGTTTTTTACATTCGTGATCCATTATTATATCCATCGTTAATTCACTCACAAAAACGAAATCCTGTTACAAATTTATTTGATCATGATGCTTATTGGGACTTTTTAACATTGAGACCAGAGAGTACACATTGTTTAGTGAGTAACAAACACTCTCGGCTGCTGAGTATCATATAGAGAATTTCACTCTCTTTGTCTTCCAATAGATGTTACTATACACTACTCGTGGAATTACAAATGGTTACCGTTATATGAACACTTATTCTGTCAATACTTATAAATTTGTTAACCGAGAAAATGAAATATCATACGTCAGATTTCATGTTAAATCTAACCAAGGCATAAGTACAATTGATCCAACAAAATCATTAGTATTGGCTGGTATTGATAGTGATTATGCCTCAAGAGATCTATACAATACAATATGTTTAAATAAAGATTTACCAACATGGACGCTATGCATACAACAAATGAATGAACAAGAAGTGAAAAATTTATCCTACGATCCATTTGATACAACAAAAGTTTGGTCTAAAACATATTTTCCATTAATATCATTAGGTATAGCGAAAAATACGTAAAAACTAACATTCTTCCCATTTTCTAGTGTACAAGCGATACATTAATTTAATTCAAAGAGAACTGAACTAAGATTAGTTGACACTTTTGGAATTAAGTCTGTCGATTTTTCAGACATTTTATGACAAACTAGAGCTTAAACAACAAAATAGTGTAAGTTCGAGACAAGACGGTGTGGAGATTTGATGGGTTATTATGATTAAGACAATTGAATCGGATAAAATTTCAATTAAACTTTAGTTTTTAGAGCAAAAAAACACGTTTTGACGTCAGACTATGGATGTATCTACTTTTAAAACTTTTAGTAGACTACTAGCTATCCGAACTAAGTAAAATTGGCCACTGCTGTTATCGATCTCTTAATTTAATCCTTGCCATTGCATAAAAGAAAAATCAATGAGTCGTAATGTTTTCTCATTGATTCTTCTCATTTTTGTAAGGTATGATTACATTAAATCGATTACCAACAAATCATTACGCTGAAGTTGAACAATTAGCATTTTCACCCGGCAGTCTTATACCAGGAATTGAATTGTCACCTGATAAAATGTTACAAGCTCGTGCATTTGCTTACTCCGACGCACAACGATATCGTTTAGGAAAAAATTATACACAATTGCCTGTAAATCGTCCTCTTAATCCTGTTGCAAATAATTTTCGTGGTGGCTATATGTGTTTAAATAATCAAAATGGTGCACCACATTATTTTCCCAATTCATTTCATGGAGCAGCTACATCCTATCGTTTTAAAGAAAAAATTTATCCAATCGAAGGAAATGTATCACGTTATGAATGTTCAATAGATTCAGATGAATTTTCACAATCAAAAACATTTTATCGTCAAGTGCTTGGACCCGATGAACGTTTACAATTGGCACGTAATTTAGCCAAATCATTAGCACCTGTACAACAATTTATTATTAAACGAGCACTAGAAAATTTTAGTAATGTTGATCTAGAATTATCAGATAATATTCAACATTTTCTTCAATTACAACGATCATCAAAAACAGAAGATTGCGGCGTACAAACAGATGTAGAACGAAGAGGATTTTAGTTACTTTTGAAAAATTTTTTATGCTACTTATATTTAATTCGATCAAGAATTATTCGTGTTTTTTTTTGGGTGTATTCCTACTGTGAATAGTAGATTTTGTATACAAAGTGATTTTTTTTGAAATAAAGTAGTCTATCTGAGCTAGCACAGATAACTATTACAATGGAACTTCGCACCCTGTACGAGGAAGACACTAGATGATGATGAACATTTACTTATTCGAAGAAAAATTAGAAAAAAATTACCTATACTAAATATGATGATTAGTGACATCTTAATTTCTGAGATGTGAATTTGATTGAACGCATATTGAAACATAATTGAAAAAAACATACACTTACCCACACTTGCCGAATCACCTCCTTTTACATAATTTCTGAGAGTTTGTGGTAGTGCACATTTAAATTGATATTGATTTAGACGATAATTTGGTGCTAAAATAGGTCTAGGAAAAAAAAAGTATATTTAAAAAAAATCTTTAATGACAAATTATATAAGAAATATCGTACCGTTGTCCTTTTTGTGGTGCTTTTCGTCTTAAGTATGCAAAATTTCCTTTATTCTGAAATGGTCCTCGATTCATCTAGAAAAACAACGAAAAATATAAAAGGCAATCGAACGCATACGATATTTATTAGGAACCAAAAACTATAGTAGCAGAAAAAATTACTTTTATTTACGTAAAATTTAACAAAAGAGTAACTATACAATTACGTAGGAGATGTGTTATGAGATAACCAGTCATTTGTCACGGTGCCATATCCCATTGCCCAGTTTAAGTTTTTTTTGGGATATCGTTTAAAACGACCACATGTCGTACAAGAGACTATCACCGATGTTTTACGTTTATCTAGATAAAACAAATAATTTTTCAATTGTTTCGAGTTTTTTTCATAATATATTTACTTAATTGTATATTTGCCGTTAATGGTGACCATAAAAGCATATCACAATATGAACAGATAAGACGTTTCATTTCTGGATGTCTATAAGATAAGGAAACATGTTATACGATAGCTACTTTTTTCAATAACAATCACTTGCAAACGTAATTGTTTTCGTTTTGCATGAACATTCAGTTGTTTTATAAGATTTCTCACGACATTTAAATTTCCATTTGTTAATAATGCAGTGTAAGCGGCCTAATAAAAAGATGATAAAATTCACTTTGTAATATTACAACCACAAAACCTTACTTGAAATAAATAGGAGAGATGATGACCAGCGCTTATATTTGTGGATGATGATAAATAATTTGTCGCTGTTGGATCATTTTTATTTGATATTTTCTTTTTTACTTGATTTTTGTCGACTTTTTGTCCAGTGGATGGTACTGGATGAACATCAGTAATTATTGTCGATGCTTGAGACATCTGCAGAAAAAGGATAGATAAAACATATATCATTTCAAGTTAGATCCACATTAACAAATGTCATTAAAAACTGAATGTTATGCAATTATTTTTGACAATTCTATTCACTGTTTTCTTTCAATTATTCCCCGATATATTACACTTAGAAATATGTCTCAACCATAATTCATAAAAGTTAAAATTTTCTTCACTAAAAAAGTAAATTGGATGATTTTTCTGTTGATTTGGTTGTCAACTATGTATTTTAGTGTTGATGAATCTCTGTTTAAAGAAGGTACCATGAATGACTTTCTGATTATTGTTAACCTTGCGTGTAATTGAATACTGAAAATGATTTGATAAATAAAAATAGTTTTGAAAACGTTTGCTGACAAAGACAGTTTGATTGTCTATCAGATATACTTTTGATACTTTACAATATACTTATGTTTATTGCCGATATTTAAGATGATGTAAGAAATTAAGAGCCAAAGATAATTTTGTCATACTGCAACTCAATCTCAGAATTAATCCAATATATTGACAAGGGAAAATCTTATTTTACTATATTTTTTATTATATTTGTAATATGTAATAGAACTATAAGCATGTATAAGTTATTGCAACAAAAAAAGAAGACAACAAGAATAAAAAAACAGTTCTTATATTACTTTTATGCATCTGTCTTATAGACCATATTTTTGGATGTGTGAAAACAAAGAGAAAGAGAGAGAAAACAAAAAACAAACTTATACTTCAAATACCATCAAGAAAACAGAAAATAATAAACAAATCAACCAAAGAAATAACAAATACAATAAAACACAACAAGAATAAGATCTTGACAAAATATTGGAACTAAACTGTTGAGTCGAACTTATCTTTTACTTGTTTGTTGAGACAGAGAGAAAGAGCACTAGAGAGTAAAAAAAACCATTTTATCTATTGTACAAAGACTAGAAACGTCAGGGAGGGATAGATTGTTGCTTTTTTCTTTTTAAACGTGAAGAACGGACAAATCGGTAAGTCATTCGTAGCGTTAAAGTGAAAGTTTGCTTGTCAATGGTGTACTCGTGTATCAATATAAAAATATCTAACTTCTCGAGATACAATCATGCTATCAGCTAATCATAATTTAGCTACGAAAAATTTTGATAATTCTGTTGATATTTGACAAAAGCAAATCATCCACTTCGAATACATCGTCAATTAATTTAATAAAAATAAAAAGTAAGAGTCATGAGGACAAAAAAAGAATAAAAATTCAAAAAAAAATTCTCATAGTTTTACATATTTTGATCGTTGGGTCGAATGTGGGAATAGTCAACATTGTGTCATTTACTGATATTAGAAAATAAAAAAACAAATAAATAAAAATCATCCTAACAAAGATCTGCATTATAAGAAATCGTTTATTTTATGTTTTGTTTCTAATTTAAGAGTACATAGCCAATTTTTTGCTTATAAAATGATTTTTATGCAGGTAGTAGTAATGGTTTTCTTCTCAAAACTAAAACAACAAAAAGATAACAATCAACGTATGTCACGAATAAAAAAAAAATTATTTCTCTCTAATGAAAGATAAGTTCGACATTCAGTTAGTCAATAAGAGAACAAAAAAATAACACTGGATTAAATGATCATTCCACTTGCATGCATCATTCTCTCACACTTAAATATCCTCACGTATACGCATACGTCTGCCACGTAACACTGAAATATAACAAGGATCTTATTATAATAGATGTTCCCTCAAAAACAAAGATCCCAATAATTTAGAAATTAAATAAATAAATTGATATTTACCTTTCGTCACGTAAAGAAAGAAAAAATCGCAATAAAGTATTGTTTGAACACATCCCGATACAATACTTATCCAATCGATAAAACCTTCTGTATAATAACGATAAATCCAATTTAATATATATAAAAAACGATAAATACCCAATGCAAATAAATAATGACTTGTAATTGTTTCAGCTTCGCCTGTTCTGCTAACCATAAATAATTGTGGTAAAACAGCAACAGATTCAAGATAGATTGAAAATGTCCATAAAATCTATCAAATAACAGAAAAAGTAATGTTTAATATTTAGAGAACAATCGATTGATATTGTAATCAAGAAATGAAGATTTTCCCTTATCTATGTCTTTTCGATATCACCATATGAAAATAGATACGGAAAATTCTATCAGTGTAGAAAAAAAACTCCCTTTCCCAAGATGAAATTTTCTGATGTAATGTTCCTCAGAAAATTTTGATTTATTGAACGGATTTTAACGTTATATTATATCGCTATAGAAGACGTTATTCATTCAATTTTTAGTGTTAACTGGCTCCGCTTAGAATTATAGAAAGTTTTACGAAAATCAATCCCATCTATTTCAATGCTCCAGTTACCAGAGTTCCTCTATGATTCATGTTTTTCATACATGTTAATCATGTGATCAATAACGTTTTCTTTAACATTACCAACGGCTAGAGGATCCGTGTTGATTTGTCTAGTTTTCAAAAGTGAGAGATTTTTTTTTATATAAAACATACTTCCAAAACTGAAAATTCATGATTCCATATAAGTGATAAAACCGCCGATATTATAATAGGAAATTCAATACGAAATGTATCATGACTTCGATCATAGGTCGATCTAAATTTACGATAAATTAAATATAATGTAAAATAAGTCGACACCAAATAGAATATTTTCATAACAGAATTGTATAACGATATATAATGTGTAAACAAGTCCAAATAACGACATGTAAATACAATGGCATAGAGAATAATACTTTTACCAGATATACCTATTCAAAGAAAACACATCAATTTGATCTGATTGAAATAGAGAAAAGGAAATTATTACCTGCACATGTTCGGCTTCTCCATATTTTTGCTAATAATATAAAAATGGCTGCAAGATGGGAAAAATCACCAAGTAATCGAAAGATATTCATTATGTTTTAACACGCACAAACACACGCACTCCTAAATCGTACAATTCTAAAAACAAAAATGTAAAGTATTTGATATTCTAGATGTTCTCACTCTTCTTGAGCTTCTCTTTTATGTATTCGAGATTTTGCTAGATAAAAGTGGGATCCGAGTTTTTGCTGGCGAAATCTAGAATTTGACTAGATGAAACTGGAATCCAAGTTTTTCCTAGCGAAAACTGAGATGCATACATATTGTGATTCCACATTTCCCTGGTGAAATCGGAAATTCGACCCGGCAAGAGTCGAATTAATGTAACGGGAATAGATTTCAAGTTATAGAAACAAAATAAATATTTTACAAAGATGAATGAAAAATTATATTGTCTAAGGTATTTTTTTGCACCTGTTTCTTTCCTCCTCCCGGTGTCGTACTCTTCGCCACAGAAATTGCTGTTGAAGAGTTTTTATCTGTGGCGAAGAGTACGACACTAGGGGAAGGAAAGAAAAAGGTGCAAAAAATCACCTTAGACAATATAATTTTTCATTCATCTTTGTAAAATATTTATTTTGTTTCTATAACTTGAAATCTATTCCCGTTACATTGATTCGATTCTTGCCGGGTCAAATTCTGGATTTCACCAGGGAAAAGTGGAATCGCAATATGTATGTATCTCACGAGGGAAGTATCCCAACTGATAAATCGCTTTTTCAACGAAACCGAGTGGACTATAGGTAGTCGACGATGCTGATTCCGAATATCATCATGAATGCTGCTGCTAGGTCTTCAAAGATCGGTCTTCTGGAAAACCAGTTGTTGAGAAACTCTAAACAACAACCAAAAGCTCTCTTAATTGTAGTCCATAAATTTCTGATTAAAACGAGGCATCTTCCAGCTCTACACGACCTTTCTTTGCAAAGTTATAGAGTTTACAAGAAAAGCCCTAAATGTTCATTGTCACCTCAGAGCTACAGAAAAACGAAAAATGAATTTAGGACTTTTCTTGTAAACTCTATAACTTTACAAAGAAAGGTCGTGTAGAGCTGGGAGATGCCTCGTTTTAATCAGACATTTATGCACTACAATTAAGAGAGCTTTTGGTTGTTGTTTAGAGTTTCTCAACAACTGGTTTTCCAGAAGACCGGTCTTTGAAGGCCTAGCAGCAGCATTCATGGTGATATTCGGAATCAACATCGTCGACTACCTATAGTCCACTCGGTTTCGTTGAAAAAGCGATTTATCAGTTGGGATACTTCCCCCCGTCAGTTTTCGCTAGCGAAATCTAGAATTTCATCGCATTCCAGTTTTCGCTACAACATATATCTTTCTAAAAGTTCAAACTACGATAGAGAAGACTTCTTATTTTATAATAAAAATCTTTTAATCAGTTCTTATTTACAAAATGGATTCGAGCACAGATAATATGGATTTATAAACTCGATTTTTTTTTGACATTAGTAGTGTAATTCGAGCAACAATGGAATAATTTTAGTTGATGATCAGGATGTTGAGCGGTTTTTAGAGCTCTTTCACATTAACTTTCAATGTCAAAATTCTGAAGACGTTCCAGTATTTTTTGCACTGACATTGTGGAACGATTTTTGACGTGATGACGACTGATCATTGACTGTAGTCATCTGTCTATAGATAGTTCGATTACAGAGATCCTCGTGTATAGTAGCAGATGCATACTTCAAAAATGGGTTGATCTACGATTAGTTCTTACGTGGCCATTGCAGCCAATAAAATTGGTCTGAAAGAGTTTTAATAGTCGTAGTCTATTTCGTTCTTCTGAGAATCAATAAAGAATCTAATAATAGATTATCATCAAACAAAAGCATCGGATATAAGAGTAAAATGATCTTGTCTCTGTGATCTCATTTCATGCTCACTGATAGATGTCGTACTGGATCAGCTTTAAACAAGCAATATTTCGGTCATCATACTTCGAATCCATTATGATACCCCCATATTCCACGTGACCATATTTTCATAAACAACTTAATTATTCCTTGTGCATACAATCCACCGCAGATTTCAATAAAACTCTATAGCAAGAATTCTGTGCTGTTCTTCTTCAAAATAATTGAGATACTTTAAAGTATCGTTAATATACTTTAAACATGGTCACGTGTAAATTTATAACATAACAACAACAAGAGCGAAAATTTTCTGCATAAAAAATAAAACATTAGCAAACGAAGATAAAATGAGAATAACCAAAATTCATTACCCTTTTTTCATGTATTCGTAATTTCAAAAGAACCAAATGAATGAAAAAATTTTCCTACATACAAAGGACACACGTACACTTGTAAAAAAGCTTTTACTATATAGGATTTCATGAAAAATAAGTAACTTAACCGTAAAGAGGAAAAGTCAGAGTTATCAACAAACTCACAAATGTTTGCGGGAAAACTGTTCAAAAAGTTCCAGTTTAAACGAATCAGCTTGAATAGATATCAGAAATGCAACCAGAAACCTTTCAGACATCTCGTCATACTTCCTTTGTACCGTTAACATCCCGATAAACTTCACTAGCCGTTCTGTTTTCTTTGAAGGTTTTCAGTTAGTTTCGAACGAAACAAACCTACGGATTTAGACGTATAGACACGCAAAATGGAATACAACAATAACAAAAAAAATCACCAAGCCGACGCCGCGTTAGTAGCCTGTTTGTTTGATTGTTCAGAATTTGAGGTTTTATCTCCCTGTCCGCTGTAATAATTATTATGATTCACTGTTCTATTCGGATTTTCTGGAATATAATCATCGTTGATGGTGATATTATCTGCATGATCGTGATGATGTAACTGTTCGTCGTTATCCAAATCTGGCATCGGGAATCTCAGAATAGCAGCGATACCAGTCAATTGTCCAAGCCGTTCTCCTGAAGCATGCAACGATGAAAATAATCGAACATCACCACTACTTTCTTTGACACTATCAACTAATTCCACATATCGTCTTCGTTTAATAAAGTCGATGTTACGAAATAATTCGTCTGTTATCAGTAAACCTAAACAACACGGAAATACGAAATGTCTTTCAAATTGCAGCAACTAATGAGTATCTTGCAGAAGCGAACAAAAGTAGAGCCCCTAAGCAATACTCAAAATCAATCCTACTACTATACAAGTACTATCAGGATAAAAAAGCTCTCAATTACTCACATTCAATAGCTTGTGCTTGATTTGCTCTTTCAATTGATTCCAGACCATAATAAGCACGATCTGGTTCATTATTTAATAACTGCATAAATTGCTCGAGTAATTTCATTTCCGTGGCTGCTTTTGTATCAGATAATTTATTAATAACTTGTGGATCTTGCAATATTTCCATGAGAGCATGTTTAAAACCGTTACTCGAGTGTAGTAATAAAAATTTATTTTTATTATCAAGTAAATGTTTTTCATCCTCTTTTATTGATTTTGCTAACATATAGGCAAAAAACTGATCTTTAATGAAGCCAGGACTTGCCAATATGACTGCTTTAACGATGGTAAAATCTATATGTTTCAAAATAGCCTGAATAATTGAATCAAAAAATCTTTCCATGCCACGATCATGTTGTTGACATAGACCTTTTCGTTTTCTCGGTATAGTATGTTCAATTTTTTGTCGAATTATTGTCATATGTTGAGTGATTAAACAAACATTTGCAAAGCCTTCGTGCATAACAATAGCGGCAACATCAGCCGATTGTACGGGATCTGTGGCCATGTCAACACGATCTAATGAGATCGTATCCCATTCAGTTTTTCTTAATGAAAATGGACTATGTAATTCTAGATCGATAGTATGATAGGAACCTAGTTCAAACAACAAAATCATGTGAGCATTAACGTGTAGAAAATAATTAATCTCAATACCTTTTTTAACAAAATCATTTTCTTCAGTTGTTCGACCTTTAATACGTAAAGCACACGCTGATGAATCATAATCGATCGCTTCAACTTCAATTGTTAATGTTGTGCGTTTTTTCATTGTTTGTGACGTACCAGTGTCAGAGGTATTAACAATTTTTCTTACCGTTGACGATCGTAAACCATCGCCAATTTGGATCAAATTATAAGCATGCCACATATCTTCATTGTCTTCCGGTAATAATTGTATAATACCTGAACCTCGATCAATATTTTTCTTTAGCAGACGCATAATTCTTATTGAAGTAAACTCGACTGATAGCAGGAGAAAACTAATAATCAAATAAGAGGCGGTGCTATTATCATAGAGATTATTATAAAAATCTAAATTAAAACAAAAACCATCAAAATAATCTTCTAACTTAACTGTGGTAATGGTACAGCCTCTATAGTGACGAATCTGTTTTATCCGTCTCGTCGGGTATTCGACCAAACTATGAGTGTCGACTCAATCCGAGAAAAAGAAGAAACGACATATAACTTGACGTTGTACCGCTTTTTGTACGCTGCAATGTTAGCAAATTTTACTTCAGGAAACTTTTAAAGGTTTGAATACATACTAGTTCTTCCCACTCAGAAAAAAAGAATTTCAATTTTTGCGTGAAATTTCGTAAGACCTATTAGGTTCGTTTAAGAAAACTTGAACATATCTCTGAGCCAGTGTTTCTGATAAGAGAGTGTACCGTTTGAAACAGAATATGCAGTACCCAAATGAAATTAAATGTAAACACCATTTTACACGATGTGAGATAAAACAGAGTGTATAGTGTACACTTTGTTTTTATGCCAGTTTATGTGGAAAATATATGGTTTCAAAATGAATCATTGTAGTACACTCAGCTTTGAAAAACAAAGTGCTGATTCACGTTAGAAACATTGATTCGAGTTTCCACTATGGAAGAAATGAAGGCAGTTGGACTTTCCCATTTCTTGAGCAATTAAAGTGCATCAGACCTATCTGTGGGAGAACGAAATATGAGAAAACTTTGATAGATCATGATTCCACTATGTCAAGTCGTGTCTTTGCATCTATCATTCATCCATTGGCTCCTGTTTTTTTCTCTTCGTCATTGAAAGCCAATCAGATGCTATGATAGAAGCGGCGGCAGCGTCGCGATATTTAATTGGGTAATATAGTTAAACGTCAGATGAGAGAACGAAAAAGCTTTTTCGCGGACTGTCGCAATCTCTGGGCGATCCCCATCCAACAACTGAAAATTTTCGTTGTCTCCCAATAACAAAATCTTTTTTTTCTGGTGTTCTAGTTCAAATTGTTTTTCCTTTCCAGCAACCTCTACTCAAAGTTGAACTGGTCGCGACTGCTCTGGCTCTTTCACGCTATTCTTTCCATATGAATAGCGTCGAAAAACAGCTATAGCAGCTGATTTACAGTTGTTTTATATTTTTTTGGAGCTTTTTATTACTTCAACGGCTATGTTGGATTATGACTAATTGAAATAGTATTCAGCAAAAAAGAAGAATGAATTCTTTAGTCATGTTAAATTTGCTTGTGATATGCTGAGTTCTAGCCACATTCCCACACCAATTACATGATCCAGTATGAAACTTCTCAACGTGTGCGAGAAGACATTTACAATGGAACTGATGATTTCATGCCCGATAGAATTTTTCTTTGTGATAAATCTGTACGCTCCCAACCATATACGATTTAATTAATAGCCTCTTAATTTCCTGTCATTCATCTTTTAACTACACTAACTAGGCTAAAGAACAAAACAAATTGGTCTATTTGAAGCTAAAACATATCCAGGAAATTTTAATTCCATGATACAAATGCTAGTCTATCTAAGAAACCAAAGGTAAACTATTATTTGATTAAATGATAGTTAACCTCGCCTTATAGATCGAACAGATGGTTTCTGATCGTAGATAAATAAAAGATTTTGTATTAATACCAGTAGTGAGGTTTTCTTTTGATAATATTCTTGAAGTGACTAGCATTTCTTCCTCTAGCGATGCAATTTTAATGCGATTTTAATTTGATATTAATTTGATTTTATATCCTCTTTGGAACAATCTAGGAACAACCGTTACCGAAAAAAAAAATTTCTATTTCTTTGTGTCTTAAAATCTCTAAAAATTCTTAACTCGACATCCCATGTGTGAAGAACGTAAACAGAACACTCAGAAGTGAAAAAAAGAGAGACAAATATGGCCCGAAAAGTACTTTTTTTTGATTATTTGATTACTCTAACACTGTTAAACACTTTGATCGACGTTATCTTTCGCTTTTTTTTTATGTTTGAACAAAAATTTTTGCATGTATTTTTTTCGTCAACAATTACAGTTAACTGTTACTGTTGCATGCTTAGAACAATTAGAAACAGCAGTAAAACTTCAACTAACCCGTTTCTTTCCCGATGGAAGTGATCCTTTTCTATTCTTAAAATTAGAACAATAACAAAAAAAACAACGACTATTTAGCTACAAATTTACATAATTAATAGTCAAATCACGAATGAGCTTTTCATTTTGATTTCATTGCTAAATTACTTTCCTCACGTCGGTGTTTCGTGATCGGGTTTCGTGAATCATAGATAACTAATTGATCTGTATCATAAATATTCTTTGTTACATCAATCAGTTCATCGGATATAAAACGATGTTTTAAAAAGTCATCTTTAGCATGGTCGGCCACCATTCTCCTTCTGTTTCAATTCGTGGTCGATTAGATGGTACATTTTTTATTATTCGATCATCTACGTCTTTTGCTGCATGAAGTTTGTTACGAAAATTTTTGAATAAATCCAATGCCTACAAAAAGAATGAACTGTATACTATTCGAAGACATGTTGACAGAATAGTTATTTAAATTCTTACGAAGAATTTTTTTTGATAGATCGGTATTTTATTTTCAATCTCTCCTTCTTCAAGTTTCAACATATTAAATAATGTCTTTTCAACTACCTTGACATCCACAGTAATGTTAGATGTAGATAATGCCAAAACATATGTCTACTTTCCAAACAATGTATTTATTTTCTCAAGTTCTTGTGTTGGTCTCATTGTGAAAAAAAAATTAACGTTCATTCATATTCGGACAATTATTGACCATGCCAACAAGTCCACAGTGATTGTACCTTAAAAAATGAACAAAATACTTACAGTCAAATTTTAATGAAAAAAACATTTAGTTATACCTTACCACAAGCGTGTGTGAAATTCATCCTTTTAAAAAAAGTACCAATTAACATTAAAATGTGTTCAAACTAAAATGTTGACACGTATCTGAGACGGTTTTCCTGTAGCAGATTCTTCTCCGTCTCCTGCACCAGTGAGATCATTACTATACACAATGAATGTGGCCACAACACGATGAAATACGGTGCTATCGTAGTATCCATGCAAACATAATTGAATAACGTTTAGAAAAACAACTGGACATTCTCTAGATCATAATTCTATTTCATTATCACCTACAGTCGTGGTCCATATAACCTATAAGCAATAAATAATTTTTAACGTTAAAAAATCAAACATAAAACGTATGCTTACATTACCTTACCATTTGTAGCTAGTTTTTGAATATAAATGTTACTCATTTCAAAGTGAAAATAGACAATCTAGAAGCGACAATGTGATTACATAAGTAAAATTAGTGTTCAAAAATATTTGTTGACGCTTCGGTCTGTATTAATTGTTTTCCATGGCACCAACCAGCTTAGAAGAACATCAATTAGAATAAATTACTTCGATAAATATCATAATAAAAAAATCAGATAAACTTTAACAATAACCCAAATGGAAAACTTTCTCAAAAACCGAAAAATTGATATAGAAATATTTATCAGATGAGAGCATCGCCCACATATAATAACTCTGGCAAAAAAGTCGTCACGAGATTGTTTCATAAAATATATTGACGGAGATTCTGTCACAACGATTAAAAAAACAATTTATTGTTTTATTCTCTTAACTTTTATTATTAAAACCTTGAGGATTATTTGATTGCCAACGCCATAAATCACTGCCTAAAAGAAAGATTAAAAAACACTGATATCTCAGCAAGACAAAGCCAATGGACAAACATTTATACATACACATTTCATCTAATCCTCGTTTTGCTGTCCAATTCAATTCTTTTGCAGCTAGTTGTGGATCAGCGTAGACACTAGCCAAATCACCCGGACGTCTTGGACAATTTTTAAATGCAATCTATAAATAAATAAACAATACTTAATAAAATACAAAATGATAATTATTTTAGGATCTAATTATAGTATTTTAAACCGATACATCATTTCTTATTTCTTAAATCTTTCGCTCTTACAGACAATCAATTTATTCTGATTAAAATACCTACATTTCGTCCTGATGCTTTTTCTAATGCTTTAATCATTTCTAATACTGAATATCCATGACCAGTTCCAAGATTATAAATCTAAGAAAAAAAAATGAATTTTTTTTTTTTATTGTAAATGGCGTATAATAATATCATACTTTAAGACCACAATTTTCTTTGAATTTGTTCATAGCTGCAACATGTCCAATAGCCAAGTCAACAACATGAATATAGTCTCGAACGCCTAATTGAATCATCAGAAGAAAAATCTAGTTTAATTATAAAAATAAATCTACAAACCTGTTCCATCTGGCGTATCATAATCTGTTCCCATGACATTTACATGTGGTAATCTACCAACAGCTACCTGAGCAACATATGGCATCAAATTATTCGGTGTGCCAACAGGATCTTCACCAATTTTACCTATAACAATGACATGAACTAGATTATCTTTCGATTTACAATTCACTAAACGACATTCATCGAGATTCATCTTTATGTAATTATTCTGTACATTTTTCATAGTATTTTTAGTATTCATCTCATATTTGAATTAAAATCATCTACCTGATTCATGCGCTCCAACTGGATTAAAATAACGTAATATAACAATATTCCAGTCCTTAAAAAATTTTAGAAAACAAACACTTATTTTGTGTTTACATTAAATCTTGTATTATCTTCACTCACCTTATGCGCGATCGATGCATCTTTAAGAATATGTTCGGCAACATATTTACTTTTTCCATAGGGATTTGTTATTTGATCACCCACACACGGATGTTTTTCATCCAATGGTAAATATTGTGGTGAACCGTAAACCGTCGCTGACGATGAAAATAAAAAATTTTTCACACCAAATTTTTCCATACACTAAAGTAAATAATTATTGGTTTTTTCGTTCATACTCTTTTTTTTTTCAAACTTATTACGCACAAATAGAAGATTCAGAGTACCATCAACATTATTTCTATAATATAATAACGGTTTTTGAATAGATTCACCAACAGATTTCAATGCCGCTAGATGAAGTATTGCAAAGATAGTGTGCTCAGTAAATATACGTTCTAATTGATTAACATCAAGGATATCTATTTCATAATGAATTAATTTTTTACCAACTATTTGCTCAACACGAGATAAACATTCTAAAAATTATAAATGTCAAATTAATTTTCTTTTTAACAAGTCAATGATCAAACTAATTACCAACCTAATGATGAATTACAGCCATTGTCAACTAAAATTGGTTCATAACCAACTTTTACTAATTCGATAACACAATGACTACCTATAGTTGAAAGATGAATTGACTAATGTGACAAATAGATGATTATAAATAAGACTTACCAATATAACCAATGCCACCGGGAACCAGTATCTTCAGATGCTGTTGATTATCTGATTTATATAGGGGAAAAAATGGCTCAAATTTATTCCATGGGTGGGAAACGTAATAAATCATCTATCAGTTTTCTGCCTAACTCTCGTCTTAGCACATACTTCGGGGAATACATTACCAAGTTTTGTTCTAGTCATGTTATTTAGCGATCGGAAAACCCTTCCTACTTTAAAAGAAATTAATACTTCTGACTGTAGTAAGAGTAGGCATGATAAAACTCAGATAATAATGTATCTTGACAATAACTTGAGGCAAAAACTTCGAATACGCTTCAACGTATTTTTGATTACAGAAATTGGTTCTTTCCAATAGAAGTAGTTTTACTTGATAGCAAACAGTCATAACATCTGGCAATATGCGACTATACGTGCAGTTATATTAATGTGAGAGAACAAACTTTTGGCTTCATTAACAATGTATATATTTTAAGCTCATCTAAGATTCTATTGAATATTTCAGAAGAGTAAATTTGCCACAAATATATTTACCAGCCGATGATGTCATATTTTAGAGTTAAAATTTATTCTTTAAGTTGATTTTAAATATAATGGAATGTACACGTGCAGTGGAGCGTGTTGTGATCTAAACAAACTTTATCTATTACAAACTTTTCAAAAAGAAAATCTCTCAGCAGTGTCAAGTTCCACAATTCCATGGACATTCCTAGAATTGATAGAACTCGATCTATTCAACACTTACTATTACTAAGATTCTGATGGAATTCCAGCTGAATTGAGCAGATCAACAAGTACATTCGTAAGGAAGAATTCACTGTATAAGTGTGGGGGGAGGCAAAACCGTAAATAGAAAGTCAACTTTTGTAAACAAGTTTTAAACCTTTGCGCAGCAAAAATTATTTTTAAGAAAAAAAATTTTCGCTGTGCGACCAAAAATAACGAAAAAACATTTTAATTTCCGTTGGAAGGAAAGGACAAATTTTTATTTTGGGAGAGGGGGGGCTAACGCTGCAGCGTGAGAGTGAGAGACGATTACATCAATTCTGCTACATTCTAGGATTTCCACAAAATCATTGAACTTGACAACACTCGATTAAAAGATGTCTACCTTCTCATTTATTTAGTATTACAGATTTTAGTCTCCTTCTATACCAAAAAAAGAAAAAAAAAAATACGTTGTGTTTAAACTTTTTTTTTCTATTGAGTGTAAGGGTATTTTAAAGAAAAAACAACGTTGAAAATACCAAAAAGCAAACGAGACAAAGAATCACATACACATACACACAGTCTTAAATTGCAACAAAAGCAGTACTACTATAGAAATGACAGAATATTGATTCATAACGATTTGTTTTTTAAAAGAGAGAATATACTAAATACAATTGTGCACACACAGACATTTGCAGGCAAAAAGATTGGGAAAACTATATGTATATTTCGTCGCACACACACAAGAGAAAAAAAGTAGCATAAAAAAATTATCTTAAGACAAAAATATCACTGGTCACACGATGTTTCAAAACGACGACATTGAGAGTTCTTACATCTGGATGCTGATAACGATGGGAGGAGAACTTATAAACTTTTAAAAATAACAAATCGGAAACATCCAGCTATAAGAAAATAAATGAAGACATAAAATACACTTGGAATGTTTTTCAAATAACCATTTTATGAAAAAGAGTTCAACTAGAAAAAACAAACAAACAATGAAATATTTAAAAAAGTTATACACAAACTGGTCCCACATAGAACAAAAAGTTGATCATTGAGGCTGTGTATACCATTTGAATTATAAATACGAATGAATGGTCAAAAGAGGTGAAATAAAATAAATTATTTTCCAGTTGATGATGGTGTTGATTGTTCAGAAGGGGGAGGAACTTTCGCTGGTGAAGAAGATGACGATAGTGAGATGGCACTTGTTGTTGTATTTGGTGATTGTTCACGACGATGACCAATTACATTAAAATTGACGTTGAATACAATTAGACAACCGGTCGATAAACCAGCCATAATATATCTAGGAATGGGAAGAGACAAATTATTAAATGTTGATTAAATTATCTATTTCATTTGCTTACTTTTGATCATGTGTAATCGCTAATGAACGTATACTAGCATCACATTGTGGATAAGCATAGACAGGTTGCAAATCATGTGTACGAATAATTTGAACAAAACCTCGATCACCACCAATGACTGTATACTGACCATCAGTGTTCACTACTAGGCTCTAAACAATGTCTCATTTAGTTTCAAATGGATTAGTATAAGTTTTTAAGCATATATTTCTTACCTGTATTATTTCATCTTCGAATATTGCTTGTCTCATTAATTTACCATTTAATGTGTATAAACATAATTTTGATCGATCATAGCACACGATAATGTCACCATCATTTGATGGAGAAACGAGTCGTGGCTTTGCTGATATGGATGGATTTTCAAATGAACGTAATATATCACCATTCAATGTATGCTCAAGTACCAAACCATTTTCACTTCCACTCAATACAACGCCTAATTCAGCTGAAATCCATAAACATGTTATTTCTGTATCATGTCCAGTTAATATGGCAGCGGGAGACGGATTGATGTCTAAAAGAAAAAAATATATACACAATATCAAATCATTTGAAATTTATTTTTTTAAACATGATCACCTTGGTTAGGATATTCCCGGTCAACAATAGATCCTTTTGCACCATTCCATATCCAAATGCAAACTGTACAATCTCTTGAACCCGTGGCAAGAAAACAATTTCCGACTACAGTAATTTCTGAACGACATACACACGATACAATATCAAAATGACCATACAAAACCTGAGTAATTTTAGCTATAATAAACAAATAAATGAGGAAACAATCGTTTAAGAAATTTCAAAATTTTCTTACCAGTATCCGTACTTAAAACTCGAAAAGATTTATCCCAAAATCCAGTTGCCACAATAAATCGATTATCAGCTGTAATTACAAAACTTTGATGACGTTGTTGTAAACGTTCATCAAAATTATTTCCTAAATGTCGTCGATGTAGTCCAGTATTCAAAACTAAACGTAGATAGAATGGAATATATGAATATAATAATAACATGAGAATTATCTACCTAATAGAGAATCCATGCTTAATGGTAATGCTGATTGTATAGCACCAGCCGTTGTATCACTACTAGAAGTTTGATTATACTTATTAACAGAAAAATCATGTTTTTGACTTATTGTCAACACCGCCTGCGATGATACGGCGGGATTAGTGTTAGCTGATACATGAATGATTGGTGCATTCGATGAAAACTTCATAATCATACTGACATCTTCTGGAGTTTGATTGTACATCATTGGTGTCTATAGAAAGAACAGAAATATTTTGTAACACAAATTAATATAAAGACGATGTCTTAGATATCCGTAGATTAGAAAGTCTGAGACAGTAAGAATTGTCGTCCTCGTTTTGGAAATCCAATACCGTTAATTGTTGCTATTATTTTGAGTCCACAAGTTGGAATTAGTAACAGTTTTTCGCAATTTAACAGCGTTTCACGAGAACGGATAATTTTACACTTTTATAAGTCAGATCTAAAGCTCATATAAAGAACATCACCATTATCTTACCAGCGTCATGGCTGAGTTCCTTGGTGGATGGGGTTCAGTGAGTAGTTGAGATGGAGTTTGACCAAAATTTTTCATTTGTGTTTCAACGGCAGCGCGATCAGTTGGATTGGCAATTGCATCCAAATTAATTGCTCCTTCATATGTCACGTAATAGAATACGTTTACAGCTCTTTGAGCTTCTGGTCCTGAAAGAAAAGTACAGCAGATTAAACTAATCATTCGTTTACCTATCATGAATGAAATATTACCTCGTTGTTTATAACCAAAAATAAGATCAATCCAATGATGTAATTGACATGAAACAAATTCAGATTCAAGAGCCTAAATAAAAGTAAATTTAGAATATAGATGGAAGACTTCACACAACACGATTTGTACTAACCATACGATTTATTCGAACAAAGTCTTCCGGTGTTGCAGCCCATTTTGGTAATAGAACATCATCCACTCTCAAACCATCTTCCGTTTTACCCAATTTATAATGATTAATATTGACAAAGATTTCAGGTAAAAAGAAAAATTCTACAAAATGAAAAAAATAAGAAATATAAATTTTAAATAAGGATGCAAGTATTTTACCTGGGATAAGTTCTTTGACATCTGACGTATCTCGCTGACAATTTTGCCATGAAACGGGTATAGAATGAAATGTACGATTAGCATGATCAAATTTGCCTTCTTGTAAATTCAAAAAATAAGTTGTAAATGGTTCCTATATAAACAGAAGACGAAAATGATTAGTTTACGAAGATTGAATCTAGCAACTCGCTCTAGCATTACCAAACGAAGTAACCAATTGAGGGTAAATGCAGCTGTAGAATAATGTGTTCCAAAGTGGAATGGAGGGATCGAATCATTGTCCCAATTATTATATCGATCAATAAAAAATGCTTTTCTCGTTGGATTTAAGGCACCAATTGGCTATGAACATAAAAGAAATGATTCAATACGACTAACTGCTAAACTTAGACAAGCGTTACAAACTTTTGATAAATCACGATAAGTTGCTGGTGAGTTAAGATCAAGTTTTTCACTTTCATAATCAGCAATAATCCATGGAAATACTGGATATTGATTTAGATCTTGATATGTTCGACCTTTAGAAGGATATAAACAAAATAGTATTTGAATTTCTGCTGATAAGTTTACTTCATATATACCTGCAATTGTATTTAGATACATTAAATATTCAAAATTGCTTATTTCACGTCGTTGCCATCGTTGTGTCATATTTGCCGAACGAAATAATTGTTTCGGTGATGCAAGAGATGTTCGTCTAGTAAAAAAGTATAAAAATCAAACGGTAATGAGATATTGACACTGAAAAAACACCAACCGTTGTTGCGGTAATCCATATCTTCCGCCAACACCGACACGTGGCAAAAAATTTACAACTTTTTTTACTGTGTTACGATCAGAAAATGCAAACATAATACTAGCTAAAGAGAGTTGAAAAAGAACAAACATTAATGATAAACTTCGTGCCATATTATGATTCAAGCGTACTTCTATTAGATACGAAAATTTCTAACGCTTTATCTTGCAATAAATAACGACGTGAAAATATCGCCCGTATTTCATTGAAATGCCATTTACCATGCAAGTTTTCAATGTACGGTAAAACCTAAATGAGAACAAAATGTTAACCTAGAAACAAACAGTTAATATGGACATACTTTTTGATCAAGTGAAGTAAACGTTTCATCAATTTCATCCGTATCGTATAACATAGCACTTGACGTGATAGCCAATGTTCCTTTGACAATAGCACCACAAGAGATTAACATACATTCAGTAGAAAATCGAACAGGTCCTTCAATATAAAAAAAGTCAAATAAATAATCATATTCCAAACGTTCATATACACCTACCTGTAAATTCTTGATCAAGATCTTTTTCATCCACTTGTAACGTATCTTCATCTTCACCCGTTTGTACAAAATTTTGTGATTTTTGTTTTAATTGTTTATGAAGACTGTCTTCTTTAGCTGCAGTATTTATTGCGTCTTCATTTGACACATCTAATAGTTGACATAAAACTAGCGAAATACTGTTTCGGTGATTGAAATAGACTCCCTACTTTGAGTTATGGCAGGTTTTAAAATTGCTTCGGGATGTGATGTGCCAGTTGGATTTTTAATTATTCGACGACGTCTTCTCAAATCATCTTCCCATGCGTCGAGTTTCCAATATGCTTTTGAACTAAAAATTTAACACGTTTATCATTAGGATTGTTCTTGTTTTTTAAAAATGATTATTAGTTATAGACACCAACTTGTTTAGCCTTACTTTTTATTTGCTGATGTGTTTAAATAGGTACTTTTATCATTAATCATCATAGCTAAAAATTTTTCTTTTAATTTAATTGCAATGGCTTGATGTCGTTTACGTGCTGCACAGAGAAAATGATCGCATAAACGTTCTTCTTCTTTTCGCTCCACTGTTGTTTGTGCGCACAGTTGCTATACGGAGAAAAAAAAGAATAGTAAATAATTAATCTATTTTAGCTTATCGAAAAAAATTACCTCAAACTCTGATGCTTTTCCAACATCATCTGCTCGCATACGATTCAATATAAAATCGGCTTCGCTCGCCACTTTGACAACATGATCTTTGCTCGCATGGGATAGTAAACTAGAAACGACAAAAAGTGAAATGTTATTTTGAAAGGCAAAAAATTCACGTGGCTTACCGGCCTTCATTGACGAGTTCGATGAAAGCAAGTCCAGCATGTTTTTGTAATGAATTTTGCCATTCTTGTGAACATAACAGCATAACTAATTCGACAACGTTTGTTGTTTGTTTCAATGCATTTAAACCTAGCACATATTGAAAATATTTCCTTAATCTTTTCTACGAATTATGATGGTCTATCCTTACCACCAGGTAACAATTCTTGACCATGTGAACCAACTAATGTTTTTGTTAATAATTGTGAAAATTCAGTGAACACATCTCGTAAAAATGGAGCGACATTTGACAGAGCTCTTTCTAATTTTTCTGTTATATTCATTGAAGATTGAGCTCTAAAATCGGGAATAAGTGATATTTACTCAAAATAAAACATAATGCAATGTTTTTACTCTGTCGATGAAAAATTTGCTTTAGGATAATCTGGCAAACTTGTATCATTTTTAACTAATTGAGCATATTTATCTTTATCCGACGTTGATGGATTATCAACTGGAATACTTGCAACATCTATAATATAGATGTAATTCAATATGCAACATATACAATATGTATATTACTAATTCTACCATTCCTACATACATACCGAGCTGATCGGATAATGACGGATCTGTTGAGTCTAGAGGAGTTTTGTTAAGTGATTCACCATTCAAATGATCATTATTTCCATCAGTTTTATCTTCGGATGAAACAAATTCATTTAAATTTTTCTAGAAACAAAGTAAATTTTTTCTCAAAATAGTTAGTAATTTATGGTAATTTCATACTTGTGTATTATTCGACACTGCTACAGTTGAATTATTAACACTGACTGTATCTGTATTAACATTCGCTGAATCAGTTGTACCTTTGCAAAAAAAGAAAAGATATATACTCTAAAGCCATAAATCACTCTGTTTACCATTTTTAACACTTGATGATGAACTAATAGCTGACGTTTTTCGTGATAATGATGTCTGATTTGTCTCAATAATATCACGATAGCGTGATACCATGAGAACCGATGCAAAGTAAACAATGGCTAATGCTAAAAATTGTGATTGTTTACTATCATCCTGCAAGAAACATAAGATAAACAAAAATTATTAACATTTATCATTTACAGCAGCAATACTATACAGAAATAAACAACACCAATAAAACAAAAGAAAAGACACACGTAAACGAAGCAAAGCGAAACAAAAAATAAAGCTCATACCAATACAACGAGTTTCCCATTTTTATTCTGTGCTGGTCTTACCACATCACGATAAAGTAGAGCTCTTAAACGATGCACATCTAATTCTTGTAGAACACTATCAGGATTTTTAATTACTGATGACAATAATGTTGATATATCATCGTACTGATGTGCCTAACAAACATACACAGAAATATATAACAATTTATCAATACAGATTTCGCAAACGACTACACAAACCCCATCATTTTGAATATGATCTTCATTATTCGGGTTCATCAGTTGGGTTAATTCTAATATAGCTTCAATTGGATCTTTTGCTGAGAATTTTTGTTGTGATGCTTTAGTGATTAATGGTTGTTGTGGAATTTTTGTAGAATCAAAACGCAAAAGTCGACATTCCATACAATGGCGGACAGCGGCTGTCATTGCTGATTAAAAAGAAGAAAAAAACATGTTCACACATTATTAAAAAGAAATATAAACGCCGTATGCCATGGCGCTAAATCCTGCTTACTTAATCTCAAACATTGTCGAATTATACCACCACCAGGCATATTTTTTTCTTGTTCTAATTCCGAAAAACTCGTATTATTAGCTAATACAAATAAGTCAACAAATGCCATGACACGCTTAAGAATTTTTAATGCTTCAATAGGTGTTAAACCTTCTGTATTTTCTAGAATTTCAATTTCATGCTTAAAAATAAAAGAATAAAAATCAATTATTTTATTGTTTCACAATAATAAAGAGAAAAACTTATCTAACCGATGCTGATGTGGCACTGGCTAAAAGCGGTAGTAATCCACCACTTGAATTACATACAATATCAGCCATTTGAGATATAATATGAACAACATTAACACAAAATATTTGATTATCATTATGATTGATGAAGTCCGTTATTGATTTTGTCGGATCGCTAATAAATACGAATATTTTGAATTTTTCTGTCGTGATTATAGTTTTACAAATAACTTACGATCTCCATGAGCGAACGTCTTCTTCAATTGTATCGAATACATTATGTAGCAGACGAACATGCGTTGGAGAATATTTAAATTCAGATATACTGAATGGTGGTAGTTGACTAGTTTTATTAAACACCTGTCGATTACTTCCCGTTGATTCTTAAAAGAAAATATTAATAGCATGTAGAGCCCTGCAACGGGTATCCGTAAATTATGTTGATCCATAATTTTTGTCAGAAAGAGGCCAGAAGTGACACAGATTCTTCCAGAACAGAATTTTTGTAGAGAAATATTTTGAGTTCTATGAGAGACATCTCCGAAATTTGAGTAACTTTCGGTTGAGTGGATAGAAGACGTTCTACAACAGTACGGGTTTAGATTCATTTTTCTGTCGTCAGAATTTTCCAAAACATCTCCTATGAGAATCTTTGGTCATACATCAGAATTGTTTGGTCCTTTAATTGTTTTTATATGAATAAAAATACCACTCTCTACTCATATCTGATGCCTTTAAGGGAAAAAAAGATTTTCAGAAAAAATCAGCTTTTGAAAAATTGATCTTGCAGATTCATGGGAAAAAATTTTCATGAATATTTGTTCAGCACAAAACTTATCGTGTTATACATTGTTCAATACAGTTTCTCACGCTGATTCCGAATATGCCATTAATTTTTGTTAGAGATCTTCCTGGATGAGAAAATTAGATTTTATCTAGAAAGTCAAAGGTTTTTGGAAAACTAATATCATAGTCCCTGAAAGACGGCGATATTCGGCACTAACATAGATGTACGACATACAGGAAAACATTCGGGCAAGATTCGAGTTAGTTTGAAGCTTTTCAGACTCTAAAGAGCATTGCCAGAGGAAGGGGAAGAGAGAGGAGTGGGTAACAATCCAAAACACTGAGGTTGTGAGTATAAACTTACACTCCTTCCTTTGAAACTATTGAAAGGAGTTCTACAAAAGGATGATTACTTACTCGGTGTTGTAGGCGTTACCGCTGTAGAATCAGTTGATACTTCTGCTTGAGTACCAGTCAGTGTTAATTGTTGAGTCTTCTGAAAACAAATGAACAATTCTCAGAATGAACAATATGTCTTCAAAACTCAAGGCTTACATCGCTGTCATCATCATTTTTCATATGTTCAACCATTTTATTAATTTTCTTGTAATAATCTTCTCTTGTTACCTTAAAATTAAACATTTGACAGTGAATTTTTCTCTGATCTTACTTTAAGACTGTTTTTTTGCCATACAGTCCTCATAGAATCAAAGACAGAGCTTCACAAAGCAGATAAACTTCTGAGATTTCTGATATAACCGGATACTAGTAACATGAAAACAAAACAAAAAAACATACCCTGCCGTGTAAAATTGATAATGTATCAATCCACACTCGCCATCCTCCAAATTCATATTTTATTGCATGATGTAGCAAAATTTTAAGTAATTCAAATACTAAATTCGTTATTTCAGTTTGTTCATGTGTTGTCGGATAGATATAAGCGAGACCGAGTAAATAATCTTGCCATACAGACATTTGTAATATAATACTGTAAATGAAAAAGATAAATGAATAAGTCATAGAATCAATCGTTTTACAATTATATTACCGTCTATTTTCACGACTAGCAAGTGACAAGGCAATTAAATCCTCCAAATATTGCGTTTTAATTTCATAAAGATGTAAATTATCTGGTGCGTTACGTAATAATGTGGCTATTACTTTAACTACAGCTAAAATACGGAACAAATACTCTAGATACAAATTAAAAAAAAACAAGGAAATATATCAAACCTGGATTTTCAATCTTCCAATCACTATTAATATCAGTATTTCGTTTTTCTACCAATGGTCCACTTACCTTTTCTACTAGGATCTAAAAATATACCCATCCAGTTCTAAACCTGTTAGACAAAAACAAAATGCATTATGCATTACTTCTAACAGAACATTATATGTTGCCATTGTGAATCCATTAGGATGTAGAAGTAATCGATCGGCCAACAATGAGAACAGATTATGTGGTTGCATAGCGTCAGTTTTTCGTCTAATAAAAAAAAATAAAAAATGAAAATATACACTTTATAGATTATCAATGTTCAACGAACTTTAGTGTACTTCTTCGAAGAAAAAATCCCAATAATTTCAATGCTTGTAAACGTGTCATTTCACTACTACTTGCTAATAATTTAAATACCGTTCTAAAAACAAGAAAAAAAAATGATTATATATTTTTCTTTCATAGAATAGAATAGTATTACCTCAGTCCTTGTCGACGATCGAATGCAGGTACCATGGTTTTGGGATGTTCTGACATTAGATTAACCAACATATTCAATACATCGACAATATTTTCATCCTTAAGGATAGACAACACTATCAAAAACACATAGTAGAATACACACAGTCATATCTTACTTCATGAACAGTATGTAAATAACTTAAAATTGCTTGTAATTCATCTTCTTGATTACTCGTTCCCGTAATAATGAGTTGTTTCATATAAAGTAGCATATATCGTCGTATTTCAATTATTTGTGAACATGACGGACGATTACCGTCTGATATGAAAAAATTTTCTTTTTTTATATTTAAAAACAAGATAAACTTAAAACACATACCTAAGCCTTTTGGTTCGTATCCACTACGATGACGCGGATCAACAATCCAGTAATAATATTTAATTGTATGTAATGTTTGAATTATTCCATTTATTGGTTGAATACTATTATAAATTCCAGAATATGTTGCAAATTCTGTTGCCAAATATGTATACAAAAGCATTTGAACCTGTAAAAAACCAGTGTTGATAGAGAAAATATTTAATATATTTGAAACTTTCATTTGTATACGTACGTCGACGGAACAGTAAATCCATATGGCTGGATTGAAAAATATATGAACGAATAATTGTTTCAATAATAATGGACTATTTTTACTCTGTAATTTAACAAAAAATGTTGTTAACGATATTAATGAATTTAGTACGTCTTGATTTAAATGCTGTTTAGATGCCTAAAAAGTAAAAATGAGGAAAATAACTAAGTTATGTTTGCCAATATAAAGTAAAGAAAGAGATGGACAGACCTTTTCTAAGTAATATCCAATTGTTAAAAAACCTTTACAACTCAACATTTGATGTTGAATTGTATATGAACGTTCAATTAAATCACATATAGTGGCCAATAATGTTGAGCAAACGTTATAGTTAATTGTATCATCAAGTTGTGAATGATCTAATTGACCAAACAGTGGAAAAAATACCTAATATGATCATTGAAAGAAATGGAATAAAGGCAGTTAGTATGAGTGTAGTTTAATGATTGATTTCCCGATCACTACACATGATATACCAAAAAACTGCTAACAATATCTATTAACCTCATAAAGTCGTTATTAGTACTCTATACATATCGCATGACAGTTAAAACGACTTAATTGAGCGAAAAGATGGATGAACACTTATTAATGTGAAGACTAGCTATTAAATGAAATCTCACTCATTACCTGAATACCACCCACGGAATGTAATGTACTATAAATTGAATGCGTTATAACAGCTCTAACATTGCTTAACATTTGTGCATGGGCATTATGAACAAAATGTGAGACGTTAGTTTTGGGTGCCGATTGAAGAACCAATTGTTCTTCACACGATACTGGATTATAACTGAATACAACGGAATTCATTAATTTACCATCGTACATTGCCTACAATATAAAAGATAAATGGATATTTGAGTATCAACTGGAAATAAACATTGAACTACCTTTCGTTGTGCTTCAGACAAAACGTGTGCGCTTTCATTTTCAAATTTAAATTGATTCTGTAAACAAACAATGGTTAGTAATATAAAAATTCTTTGTTTGTCATTACCTTATAGGCTGGACCTAGTTTGTATAAACCTTGAACTATCAATGGTTCGAGATAGAGACTAAATAAGAAAAATGTTGATATTTGTCCCGAGAAACTTGTTAATTCGCTTCGTTCCGGTGTGCAACCAATATAACATTTATCAAATAGTTCTTGATTTTCAATTGACCATGAAAAATGAGCAGTCGATATTAGCTGACCATTAATGTAACAATGTACACTGCTTTTACTCCAACGTTGATACTGGTGAGAAAATGTAACCATGTACCACTAAAGAAGATAAATACTTACTACAACACAATGTATTTTAGAATAAAAAAAACAAAAATACGAACTTCTCTCGGTTTAAATTCATGTTGTATACAATGTTGAAATCCTTTTTCTTTCATTTTAGTATAGGATATAACAAGACAATTTCCGACAAAATGCGCTGTGTAACCGAGACCTTTTGACGTACAAAACCTAAGAGATATGATGCTGTTTGTTTATCATTTTTCATACAGTTATAGATATTTCGTTATACCAGTATAAATTAGGTTTTTCTTTTTCAATATTGCCATTGCAAACCGGATCAATACGAAACCAACATGTTATAGTAAAACCATTTTGATAAGGCCATGATTTGATCGGTGGTAAAACAATACCCTAAAGGCAATATTATATTTATTGAGTGTTTTTACTATGCTCTTGTGTACTCATACAGATCCTTTACGTCCAGGTAGATTGAAAAATTCATCTGGACCATGCCGGAATGGCATCGCTTTAAAAACATTCAATAGTTTAACGGCATTTTTAGTCTTAACATAAAACAAAGATTAATAAAAATTAATATTATATTATCATCCTCTATACCCAAGTTTTATTGTCTGTTTTTAAATATCGTAATAATAACTTTAATTCATTGACATTAATTGTGAGTGATGCTAAAACGGTTAGAACATCCACAAGTAAATCGGCCACAACATCATCATTTACATTTTTTAATAAATCAAGCACATGCTCAAATACATGAGCGTCAATACACGCCAATAAATTGCGTTGACTTTTTCTCATTATTCCAATTAAGACACTTAACAATTCAGCCTTTGAAGAAAGAAAGAATTGGAAAGAGTATTAGCAAGACTAAGATTTTACTTGTAAAGATGATGACAAATTTGGCCAGATTGTAAAAGCCTGTGTTAAATTTTTTGGTTTTTGTATAATATAATTCTTATCCAGATCAAAATCACCATCCACAAGCTAAAATATCAAAGAAAATTTCACTTATAGATACTTATGAATAATGTCGTTACTAGTCACTTTTAATAGAATACAGAACGTTTCCGCCTTTACCGTATTCAACAGATGAGTGCTTGCATCTTTGTTTGACTTATCGAGCACAGTTTTTAATAAATTATCTGAATCATTTTCGTCAAGAGAATCGTTTTCATTGATTAATCGTTTTCGTTGTTGTTGTTGTTGTTGTTCCGATGACAGTGATCTAAATGTTTCTTCAGTTCGTAAAGTAGTCGCATTCATCTCTGGTTCATTTTGTTTAAATGTCTCATCTTCGAAATAGTCACCGTTTCTTTCTCTCGCCACTCCAGTTATTTCCACATTTGACTTATTTGATAGTTCATCTACCGCGTGTTGATCACTTTCTTTTGGAATAGTTGCAACATCATTTTCCGCTACATCCAGTTTTACTTCATCATCAACTACATTTTCTGCTACATCCAATTTTACTTCATCAATATCATTTTTCGCTACATCCAATTGCATTTCATCATCAACATCGTCGTCGAGTTTCAGAGTATCTGTATGATTTAGGACAACATCAGAAAGCCCTTGTTCTGAATTTTTATTATCAGATGCGTTCAAATCCTTATCATGTGTAGGATTTTCTTCAATTTCGATTCTTGAATGATCAACAGTCAGATTTTGATCGTTATCAATAATTTTCGTATTTTCATTGTTTTCACCGTCATCGTTTGTTATCACTTCATTGTCTTCTTCCGAATCATGTGCAGTTTTCCGATTCTCAGTCTCTGTGAGTGACTGTTCGGTGTCACCCATAACTTAAGACAAATCTAAAGCGTTAAAGTTAGTTCACAAATAGATTAAAAAACTTTGGTTTCATATGCAAATCGTAGTTCTACGCTACTAGTTCTTGTGTTCGATCTGTAATTCTTAAATCTCCCAGGAATCGTTTCATCAATATCCTTAAATAACCCTTAAACTTAACTGTGCACTTAAGTCTCAACTTATCTCATCTTTTAGAGTTGACTTAATTTTAGAGGGTATTTTACAAAAATTCTTAAGTGTTCGACTTGACGGCTTGTCTGGCTAACGGTCCCCTTTTTTCACTCATTTTCAAAGAATCGTTGCAATAAAGCTAGGAACCCATTTCAAATTCGAAATAGATGATCTAGTAGAATAAATATTTCTCTACAAAATGAGAAATATCTCGACTCTGAAAGCTGATTAGTTATGAAAATACAGTTATTTTACAAGAAGCCCAAAAAGTCGATTTTGGGGCTATTTGAAAAAGGGTTTTGAAAGGGTGAAGACGATTGAGCAAATATTCTTAAAGCATACTACTTTGTAGAGAATTGTTTGCTCCACAAGATATGAGAGTTTTTAAAGTTGTAAACTGTCTTAATTAATCTTCATTAATAAAAGAACATAATCAACGATGGAGAAGACGAATCTGCAATCGGTTTTGACCGAACAAGCTTTTAAAATTTTTCGGTCCGGTGATATGCGTCTGATTGAGTTCAACTTCATATCAGAGACAGAACATTAAAAAAGAAAATTGATGTGTTTTTGTCCAAAATTTTCTGACATGTCTTATGACTTTTCTAGAAAATCTCGGTTCTCATCCACACACATTACGATTCTATCAGAACTTCATCCGATCGCACTTAAAACTTTACGACAGATATTCAGGACCATGTCTCAGAATGAAACTTGTTTTTTAGGCTTCTGATTTTTCCTTCTCAAGATACGGAAAAAATGGTCAAAATTCGACGTAAAATCTCGGTTTTTGATTTTGAGAACTCTGTAAATCGACAAAGAAAAAAATCGAAAGTCAACAAAACAAAAATTTGCCTTCGACAATATGGTCCCAGATATCTGTGATAAAGTGTTAAGCGGGATCAGATAAGGTTTCGATTGGGTCGTAATATTCATAGTTTAGAACTACTGTTGTTACAAATAACATCGGACAAAGCAGTTTTTTCAGGGCATTTGCGGTAATGATTATCTCCGCAAAAAAGGATTGAAAAATTTTGTAAGACGTCTGTTATGAAGAGGGTGCTATGATCTACCTTACTATATATAAAACGAAATTTTTTTAAAGCCGGAAAGGAGAGAAAAATTCACGAAACCAAAAAGATCGAGGTTTTTCAGCTTTTCGAGCCAACAGTTAAGAAACTCATAACTTTTTCCCAAAAGATCATGGGATGCTGGAAATGGTCTTATTTTGTAGCTCCGCCTTTCCTCCACATTAGTCTACGTTCAACTCGAAATCGAAAATTTTTTCAAAAAAAAGAGCATATCCTTAACTCGATGAAACATCCCATGTCGTCAAAATCAGCTAGAAATAGCCGATTAAGCGCAAGTAATCAGTCGATCAATCGTGCGCCTAATCATCAATACATCAGCGGTTTTGTCAATTACTCGCGATTAATTGGCGATTTTTTTATTAAGAATTCTATCATATATTTAAACTTCAAATTTAGATGTTAGTTTCACGTTTTGCCTGTATACACGGACCAGACAGTCTGAACACAGGGTTGACTCAAGTCGAAGGTCACACTTCGTCGAATGACTAAGAAAAAATTTTGTTTCTTATATACTAGTGCGTCTTAAAAAACAAAAAGGGGGATTAAGAAAACGATTAGTCGCCTGTTTTTTTCGATTAATGGCGATTTGCAAATATATTGACGATAAATAGCTGTTCATAAAGAAACTGTCCATCAATTGTAATTAATCGATGTTTTTATTTGAAATCGCGAATTATCGTCGATATTCTTGCAAATTCCGGCTAATCACCAAAATTTATGCGATTTTAACTCTATGAAATGATCTTAAATTGATTGATCATCGGCTTAGAACATCTCCATATGTCCACAAGTTCATGCTATAAAACGGCATACGGAATCAAATTAAAATCTAAGCTTAAGTGTACTGTCGAAACGATCCCATTTATTTCCTGATTACACGGCAAATTATAAGGGGTAGAAATATGCTTCTATTCAGTTCCATATTTCTAATCAGATTTTATCGTAGGGTATTTTGATATACTCCCTTTTTTTTGCAGATTTGTGAAAGCTACAATTTGATTTTTCTAGCAAGTTGTTGAATAGACCGTATTTTTAGAATTTAAATTGTATCTATATTTTACATCCACAGGTACAATCTGTCATTAGAAATCTGGATTCAGCTGAATAACTAAAGCAAAATTTCGGTCTGAAATCCTGCTTGACAATCTTTGAGCATATGTTCTTAACAAATGTATTCATCAATTCAATATAGTTCGATGCTAGTAGATAAGAAGAGGATGGTTTATATGTGACTGATCGTGCATAGGAAGGAAGCATGACACGTTTTTTCCACATAACCATAGTCGTGTCAACGTTCTAATATAACGTAGATTAATGGCGATTATTCAGCCAATTCACATTGTTCTCATATCCTCTAAATAAACTGTCGATTTAATGTGCCAAAAATAAAGATCAAATTCTATATATTGTATTTTATTTCATGAGCCTGTAGAATGAAAACTAATAGGAGTGTTACATAATTGGCGCCATCTAGAGAAATAAATGGATCACAAAGCGAAAAATGACAATATTTTACGTGGACTCCTCGTAACAGTACTAAATATTCTTTAGCAACATGCTTGTACTTTCAGACATTTCCGATATTACATTGATCTTACATATTTTTTGTGTTTAAAAATAAAACATTTGCCTTTAACATTTTTTTAATCAATATAGTTAATGTGATTAAATTTAATTCTATCGCTACTAATATTATAAAGTTCGTCTAAAGAATATATCCTTTAGACGAACAATGCAAAGATCATGTTATTATGATTAACAGTAGAATATCGATTCCATCATTCAATTTTTTTAATACTATTTATTGTTCATTGACTTTTGTACAAACACAAATAAGAAGAAAAAAAACAAAAATTGACTATGTGGTTGAGAGAGTTGAACGTTGTTGATTTGAATGAATATTTCGAGCTGAAGAACGTGTTGGACGACGATTATTTAATCTATTAAAAACAAAAACAAAAAAAGAAATTAATATGAATACTCTATAATGACATATCGTACTTACTTGATATAGAGTGTTTTTTCAGCAACATTAATCCATCTTTGACCATTATTATCTTCAAATGATACCCGTACATGAATCATATAATTTGTTACCGTTCCAAGATGTAAAATAAATCCGGCATGAAAACGATTTTCTTTTAATTCCTCATTTAATATTACATTATTATTATTATTATCATTCTGATTCGTTGTCAATTTTGTGAGTACTGATGTATCAGCAGTAAACAATGCTGATTTAGCTCCACGATAATAATCATCGTCATTGAACTAAAAATATACACAAAATAGTCTACAATGTTTCTTTAGATAAACAACATTAATCTACATTTTTACGTTGTTCTTGACCATTCTGCGTATTCAATTTCTTTTTATTTCTCTCATTTTTATCATCTTGAGATGTTGATACTTCAACACAAACTTCTTTGACCGTTCTTAATGGCAAATATTGATATTTTGGTGCAATTTCACCATGAATTTGTATGGGTAGTAAGGCTGAGGGTTCGTGTAAAGGACGATCTTCTTCTGTTTCGTTGGGTGATACAGTTAGCTAAAAAGAACAGAATATCAATAACCACAGTATCTTGATTCTTTTATCGTTTTAATACCTTAATAACTGTTTTTTGTAATTTTTGAAAAAACATTCGTGGTAAGGGTGGCGGAGATGTGATTAGTGTACTGGCCAAATATTGTAAAATGGCAATTTCCTAAATTTATGAAATGTGTATATATAGAAAGGGGGGGGGGGATTCAAAATGAAGAGATCCCATACTTCATCCGATTTTTTTGTCTTTTTATTATTATCACTATTTAGACGTATACACACAAATTCAATAACATGTTGAAATCGTACAAATATTCTTTCGTTAAAGCCATCACGCCATGATAATTCATTTAATCGACGTTGCCATTCATTTTTTTCAAGTCTAAACAACATTAAATGGATTATATCGAATATATAATGATGATAATTTTTTTCAGATACATTTTAATTTACCTAACATTACGAATAATTTTTTCAATCACCGTTACCACAATATCACATATAAAACGATTGAATGATAAACACCATAATGTTTGACTATCACCATCAAAACAAGATTGTACAATATCATTTATTTTTAAACTTATTGTATTCAAACGTTTCGATATGATTGATAGCTGTTTAAAATGAGATAACGATAGAGATTAGTATTCTGAGAAATGAAAAGTTAGTTGATTACCATTCTTTTCCCCATGAGATCAAGACTTATTAAACCTATATCAGAATTATTTAAAGTGTGAATTAATTCATAAAATTGTTGAATAATTGATGAACGTATATCACAATAGGATCGTTCAAAATCAAATGTAGAATTAATATCATCATTCGACGTATTTTCTGCTCGCGGTGATGACAAAATATCATCGTAGGGTGTCATTGACTAAAAAAAACACAAAAAAAATAGAGATTACTGAATTTGTAAATAATATAACGAAAACTCACGGGCATTTGTATAAGACTTGATTCATAAAATGAATTTGCTTTTGATAAATTTTCACATAATAATTGTAAATCACATTTTATTATATCATTTGAAATAAATTCGATTTGTAAACATGCTTCACCATGACAAATATTGGTGATTGTCTCTAACCAACATTTATGAGAAGGTGATTCAGTCTAATGAAAAACATTAATCATTTTATTTAAAAATATCCCTAACTATTGACATTGTACATACGAGATCGGCTAACGAACGAAATAATTCAATTGCTGGAGAATATAAACAATGACGTACACACCATCTGGCTAGTAAAAAGCATTTCCAATTTGATAATAATTTTGAATATTCAATTATTTCATTTGTACTCTCTAACGAATATGATAAAACTAATAGTGATATTAGATTGTACTAGAAATAAAAGAAAAATGCAACTATCAATAGATTAAAATCAACAAAAAAAATCTTAGAATCTTACACGAATATCTTCTGTTGTTGCTGATAACAATAATTGACGAATATGATCCATTTCATTTTTGATTAATTGTGGATGATAGGTAGATAAGTGAAGAAGAGATGATGTAATGTGTTGAAGCATATTTTCTACACACAAAAAAATAGAATGAAAACTAATGAATATGAAATTATACAATATACTACAAACCATCAACATTTGCTGAAACGGTAATCAATAAACAAATGAAACTTTGTGCACTAGGTGAATGATGTCGGCATAATTCTTCAATCAATTTTAATGTATCCTAAATATAATATTAACAGTGTATAAATATAAAGAATTTACTATCTATAAGTTTAAATCTATTTAGACAAACCTGTAATTCTTTCAGATGATTTGTTTGTATGACTTCCATGAGTAAAAACATTAATGCGGATTGTAAATGATCTAATAAATCTTCAAATACTTTGGCAGAAAATGATGTTGATGTATCAGTTGAACGTTGTGTATTCAATTCTCGACGTCCAATAATCTGTGATGTATCATTCGTTTCTTGTTCTTCATTTCTTGCACTGGAATCTAGAGTACCGAAGAAGAAGAAAAAAGAGAAGAGAGATATTGTTTTTAAAAACTACAATGACAAACAAAACTAACCTGATGTTTTGCGTAAATATTTTGTTAATAAACGTAATGTGGTTAAACAACAACTATATGCAATATTAATATTGTCATGAATAACAAACATTTGTAATAATTGTTTTAAATCTAGACGAGAATTTTCAAATAAGAAATAATAAAACTTCAAGTTCATTCAAAAATCATACCTGTCGACGAGCCCACTGTAATATCACCACAACGTTCTGTTAATGCAAGTATAATTTTAAATACTTGTAATCGAACATAATCATCATCACAATCGTTTGCAAATTTAATTATATCCTAAATTAAATTAGTATATAATTCTAATTTTTCTTTAAAAATAAATAAATCTTACACTTGTTGTTGAATTCAACCAGACAATTGAACCTTGACGTGCTATAGGAACCAAATAGTGTAAAATTAATTTTCGACAACTTTGCCTTGGCTCACGTTGAAGAAAATTTAATAAAAATGTGACCTAAAATAGATAAAAATAAATTATTAGGTATTTTGACTAGCTTTGAGAAATATCAATCATTGCATACCGTTTCACTTATTTCAATATGACTTTTAACAGCTAAACGTGCTAGTGTCGGAACAGCAATTCGAATAAATTCTTTTGTAGTATCTTTTAACATTAACGATATGAGTAATTGTCGACCCTATTAGAGAAAATTTTATCAATCTTTTTAAAAATATATGCTGCTGATTTTTTACTTTTAATGAAACTGTGGCATCATGTGTCATATGTTCAAACAATGGTATTAGCCAAGATTTAATTGTCAACGGTGTTGTTAAATCTTCAATAAGTGATACTAATTTTGTACTAATTGACATGGCAAATGTTCTATACAAAAAAAATAACAAGAACGTTATTTAGATCACTGAAACATACAATAAATTACTCACCTACTTCGAGCATGGAATAATTTTTTTAGCTGCACGTATAGCAGCTAATACTTCAACTTCATCGTTTGAATCTAATGCCAGTCGTATATGAAGATGTGCTTCAACATCATCGGCAATAATATGAGCCAATGCACCTAATGCCCTACACACATGCATACACACATAAAATTAACAATACAGTATTTTTTATATTTTCATCTCTTTACCTCAATGTTAATGCTCTTGCTATACAATCATTACTATGCATAACAGAGTATATTAGTTGAATTGGATCAGCAATTACCGGTGATTTTTTTATATAAACAGCTACACGATCTAAAACTTTTGTTATATTTAAACGCATTTCATTTGTACTAAAAAAACTCAAAAAGATGTATTAATTTTACACAAAAACAAAAATGATAATCTTTTTATTACCCTTCTTGAAACAAGGTGGCTAATTTAATTAGAGCAGCCGAAATGATGGTAGGCGAATCTTTTTTGAATAATGCCGGCATTTTCAATATAGCTTCAAATTGACGTTGTGGATCTTTTGAACGTATTCCTGAAAATTTGAAAATGTTCAAATTTTTAGATTCAAGTCAGTAATAAATCATAGTACCTCGATCGATATCAACCCATAATCGATTTGCGTCTTCAGTATAATCAGTATAGTGCATTAAAATCTCCATTATTTTTTATTCCTAAGAGCAATCTAAAATAACAGCAAACTTGTGTTAGATAAAAAAAAGAAATCTATTATCATTAGAAATTTGTAAGATAGGAGAAATAACAGTGGGCACGATAATACGATTATCTAACTTGTTAATGATTTTTAGATTTATTCAGATACTTAACTTAATCTAGTTGTGAAACATGCTTCAATTATGTGAATTAACAAATGTACTTTATATAAATAAATTGAAAGAAAAAACATTTTCTATCCTCTACATACAATAACAATAACGAGTCATCATTTGATCGATATAGATGTTCTGTGAATCACCAGTTTAACAGTTTAAGTAATATATTCTATCATCTATTCTTCTATTGTTTTATTTGATATATATGTAAACGACATATAACGTAACAACAAATAGTTTTCACAAAGTAATATAAAAAAAACCAAATATACGACAAATAAACAATAAAATAAATATATATAGAATGTGTTTAATGAAAGCAAAAAAAAGAAGAAAATATTTAAACTGCACTCATCATACACACACACAAAAAGAAAAACGTACAGAACTTAACTATTGCAAATATATCTCACTTTAAACAAAAAAAACTTAGACAAATGGGCGAAACACGCATTCATTTACAGAAGAAATGTTTAAAGAAATGTTCACAGTTGATAAAAAAAGATGTAATTAAAAGCTCGCTCTCTTTCTCTTCATATATTTGGTGGGTATTTGTCAACACTGACATTTTATCAGAGAAATGAATGAGTATATTAAAAAAAAAGTGTATGTGTGTATATGTGTATCTTTCATGAGTATTTTTCTACATCTTCGTTTATATTTTATGACTAGAAAAAGAAAAAGATGTAAAAACAAGAACAAATAAAAAACATATATTTTACTCAAAATTTTCTATGATGGGATTAATCTAACTCATATCCTAAATTGTCAAAACCAAGAAATATAAGAGAAAAAGAATAAATAGCATCTTATTTTTAACAAAAAATTACCCATTTAACTCGATCTGAGTTCTGATTTTCTTTTTTTGACTAGTATCTTTAATAATTCTCGTTTTTATGTCAAAAAAGATGTAGCATGATGAAAAAAACAACAAAAAAAACAGAATAAGACACTCGGATATATAAAATATAAAGATATGCATTTTAACAACACTACAATATATAACTACTAGATGTAGAAAACATTTTTGGAATATAGAGAATAAATCATTTAGTTGGCTCAATTAATATCTAAAACAGAACAAAAGTATATTATTTCACAGTAGATAATTACTATCATGAGATGTAGTATTCATTAGCTAGAATGATGTACGATTTCTCTAACAATGCGAAGGTTGTTTAAGTGTTAAAAAAGACCAGCGATTCGATGAATTGTTCGAAAACAAAAACATTTTTTCTAATCTCAATTAACTAAAATACAGACGAGTCTCTCTTCGTTTCTTACCAGAAACTTCTTTTCCATAATTACACTTACCTCGTTTAGAATAATCCAATTTTCTGATTTATAATGTACTTTCAATCGAACTGTTGATATAAGATTTAATGATTCATGTATCATTGCTTCAGCAATTCCACTTTCATGTGAAAAATTGGCTACCGTATAAAAACCGTGACCATCATATTCATAAGCAATTGTTTTATCTTTCGGTGGTACAGACGGTTGAACATCAACGGTTGTATTAAAAAAACGGTCACCCGGATGCTCAGGATTACCCGATTTAAAATAAATTCTAAATATTAAAAAAAATACAAAAATGATATACTCATGTAATGAACATTTAATCAAAGAAAAATTTTACCTTCCGATTGACAATGGTGGATTATATTTAAACTCTACAGTATCACCAGCTAGAAAGAGAAGAAATATTAATCTATATATAAATAGTTCTTATCGTTCATTGAAGTACTAAATCTAAGTATAGTTTTCGTGTGTGTAGGCGTGCTATGAGTCTAAAATTATCTTACATTTTGGTTGTAGTGCCCAAAAAAAGTTTTGTCCAGCATAAGCATTTATTAATGAATATTTATCATATTGTTTTAATGTTGTTTCTATTGAAACTGTTTGTGGATTTTCATGTCCTTTAAATAATTTCACGTTTTTTCCAAAATCTTTATCTTTTAATTTTTGAATTTTTCCTTTCAATGATGAAAATACGCCAATATGTTGAAACAATGATGGTTTAAAACGCATACGATATAATGCTTTTGTCCTAGTACACGATATACGATCGGCTTCAAAATGACAATATTTTGTATCCATATAATAATCGACAAGCCAATCAATCGGTTTATCGGCAGCAAATAAGAGAAAAAAGTTAACGAGTGCATCTAAATCGGATGTATGAAATAATTTTCCAATAAATCCTAAACAAAAGAAAAAAAAAATAGCTTTTCAATATATGATGTATGAGTGAATATGCAGCGAAGATTTATCACAAAAAGCCAATTCTTGTACAGATAACAGACAGAACCGAACAAATTTCACTTATGCAGAAAAATACTGCAAAAGTCAACTTTGACGTTCTGTCATATATCATGTACAATGATTGAAGTTGTGCAATACTTTAACGGTCAGTATCACTCTTAACGAGTAGTATACAGTCGACCTCTATTTATACAAGAATTTATACTTGTTTTTACGCCCATAGTACTGCGATGGTAGATAATTAATAGATAATTTTTACTTCATTCATCAATGTACATTGCTGAATTATCTAGCCCACGTAAAAAATATATGATAAAGTGTCGTCTCAAATTAAAAACTAAGACTATAATTATACGAAACATCTTTCCTACCATTCGGATAGAATATAAGAGAGGTAAGAAACTTCTCGAAATCCGTGATAATCATTGATGGAAAAATTATTAAAAATTAAGGTACTATCCTCAAATTAAGGTACTAAAACGATGATATACACTAATACTATATTTAAAAGTATATTTGTATTCGCTTGTTCAACTCTCATTGATGTTACTCTAACAAGAACTTTGTATTAATCTACCTAAACTTGAAAATTCTAACAGAAACCAATCTTGTGTATTTTGTTGTGCAATAAATGTTTCGATTGTATGAACATAATTTGGTTTAGTAATAACATCATCTTCTAATTGCATATAATATTTTCCTCTTGAGAGACCATACATCATTAAATAACTAAAGTCATAATTTTGCTAGAATAAAAATGAAAAGTGAAATTATACTAATAATTATGATATTAAAAAATCAAAAAAATCTCTAAATATGATGTATTCTACTACCTTTGTTCTCCATTTAACTCTGTCAGAATTGTCATTTAATGTTAACTTTAAATTCTCTAAATCTGGATAATATTCTGATGGTGGTGCAACAATTTCAAGTAGACCACTTTCAATATATTCAAAATATAATTTTTCAATTTCTTGTGATGTTGTTCGAACATATTCAATATTGTATGGTTCAGCAATAAAACAAACAATTAATATTTGTTTTAACTCATTTTCATTTAAATTATCAATCAATGACTTTACTGTTTCAATTAAATACGATTGTTTTTCTCGTTTTACTGTTGGTATACCAATAATCATTGTATAATTTGAATTTATATGTTGTTTATTTGTATTTGATGTACGACGAAATTGTGGTGATAATAAATCTGTTTTACCATTTAAATGTTTTAAATAACTCAGACCAGACGGTAAACGAAAACCATTTTGTGATGTTTCAATAACATTTAATTCAAATTGTTGTTCAGTACTATTTGTATCATTATGTTGTTCATATAATGATGTAGAATTTCTACGTTGTTGTTCTTGTGTTTGTTTACACGATTTAATAGAATTTAATGTTCGTAATAGACGAAAATTTTGTTGTTTAACTATATTTAATTGTTGTAAATTATCCGTATTTAATTTTGAAACATAATCAAGACGTCGTTGAAAAGTATTAATTATTTGACGAGTTTCTGATTCACTTTTATCTTAATACAAAAATAAAACATTAATTCATGAAAGAATTAAAAGAATTTAACTATTTAAAAATACATACGTTTTTGGTTTAAAACTAATAATAAAGCGATTAGAGTAAAAATTACTGCTCCAACGGCCCCATAACGATTCGTACATCGCATGAAGTGTCTTCCAACATAGCACAATAACAAATCTTGAATAAAAATACAATAAATCTTGACCTATAACTGCATTTTTTTTGTATATTTACGTGATATTATAATGTGTATGAGTGTGTAACTAACCGGGACTTTTTCTATAGAATAATTTTCTTTTTACAATCAACAGGTAAGTGTGAGTCATAGAGACAATTTTATAATATTTATTACATACTTTTCGTATAATAAACTTATGTGGTGTTTAGTGATTCAATGCTGTTTCACATTCATCAGACGTTAACAAAAAAAAAACATACAGAAACAGACGACTTTTTTGCCATAGACACATAAAGTTGTTGTGATATTCTCACTTCCTAAACCTGGCAATTCAGCTAAACAATAAAAACCGTGATCTTTTTGAATTTTAGATATGTTTATTGACATAGACTTATTTGCTTCGTGTAATCATTAATCTCAATTGATATAATCATACTAGCAGAACGTTACTTCAAGAGGCTTCATATTATCCAAAAAAATCAAAATGTTAAAACATGGATAAAATTCGACATTGTTTTTTTTCTCTCTATAATAGATAAAGCTGCAAGAAAAAATGATATATGTACATAACTTTGCTTTAGAAAAACATGACCATCACGAGCACTACAGTATGTGTACATATTATATATATATATTGTTAAAATATCGATAAGTTTGGAAACAAGGTAACAAGAAAGCAGATAAATGAACGAAAGCCAAGAGTATTAAAGATAATATTGATAAGCTAGTTTAAACGAGATTATTAGTTTAATGAAAGGTATTCTTCTATGTTATGGTTGAAACGGTATATTTTATTAACAAATAAATCTGAAGCTAATTTTCTTTTACATCACATTTAGAATTAATTGATTTAAAGTCTACCTCAAATAGATAAGAAATAAAACAGTTGAAAAGATATCAAAAACACATTGAACATAGAAGTTTTGAGATCAAAAGTCAACAACTCAAGCGAAAGGTGAATACTATTAGATAAAGAAAAAACGTATAAAAAGTAGTAAAACGAGAACCTTGTAAAGTTTATGTTACTACTTTACTATTATTTTTTGTAAACTAATAATGACAATATCAGTTCTCAGTATGTGTACGTGTTATTTGATATTTGCGATACTATTTCATTCATATTCACGATAGACAAATATCTTTAATAATATTTGATTCTAATTTATATTGTTAAAGAAAACTCAATTTTATGTCATATATTTATGTAAGGAAAAGAATAATGAACGAAACGTAGTAAAAGTTCTTTGTTAAATTATAGAACAAAAAAAACACATCAGAAAGTGAGTAACAAATCATTTTATCCTTTGATTAAATACATTATCATGCTATTCTCACTGGATCTAAATGTTAGTTTTATCAATGGTAACCGTATTTCTTAAATTTTAAAACACAATCTATTCGAGAAGAACGTAAAAAGAACCTTGTTACTAATCATCGTTCAATGAAATAACTATACCGTTTGAAAAGTGAAAACTATTCTATAATGGATCCGCTCAGGCAAGTAAACATGGAAAAAAAATATTTTTTCTTAGTAGATCACGATCTTATAATATCTGATATTAATTTATAACTCTCATACTTCATATAAGCATACATGCATGTAAATATTAAAACTAGATTAAAATTACTCACTAAATGTTCCTGTGTGCATATCCATAGAGAAAAACAGATTGAAAATAAATAATGATCAACAACATGACGAAAAATAATCATGAATTCAATAATTCCAACACATCAATTTAGGAAACATATTCATATCTATGATTATAAACACCTTGAGTAGAAACAAAGAAAATGAGAGAAAGAGAATTAGAGAGAGACAAAAAGAACAAACATTAATATAAAACAAAGAACAGAAGTTATAATCATACATCCATTCAAATTTTCACATATCTTTCAAATGAGTCTTATGGGAATAAAGTTTGTCAGGAAGTGTTTAAGGGACTCTTTAAAGCATTTTATTTTATAGATATCCATTGCTATCATTTCATCTATCCAAAATTGGTTATATTTCAATAGAAGAATACATGTAGACCTACTGCTAAGTTAATGGTTCTTCTAACGAATTAAGAGAGTTCTGTAGTTCATTCAACCGAGAACATCCTATTCGCCTTGACAAGTCAGAGCAGATTTTCCCCATATTAATAACGTTGCACTCGCTCACATTCGCTCCTTATGGACGCACAAAGACTGATGAATGGAATGGATTTAAATCAGCCTGAATCTGTAAATGTGTATTCAATGAAATTTAAAAAAAGCAAGAGATTTTTGCATAGCAGCTGAAAAATGTAAACATTCAGATGAGATTTTTAATCTTAGCTTAAGCTCATCAGTGAAAATAAAGTATTAGGTCGGCAACAAAGTTTTTGCGTTTTTTCTTTCCTCCATCTTTAGAAAAAAGGCAAAAACTTTGTTACCAACCTAATATCATCAACTGAGATGTTGACGTAAAGGGTATTTGTACACTTTCTTTTCAAGCATTAAAAATTCATACTGGCAGTAGAAAAAATTATCTTTATCTTCCACTATTTCATGATATAATAATAGAATCATCAACAAAACAACATCATAAAAACAAAACTATATCGGCATTACACAAAATGTGAAATCAACCATTCAATTTTTTACAAACTTATTACATATAACATAATTGAGAAACATGAAACAAATCGACAGAAAATGAAAACTAAATAAAACTATACTATTGTACAAAAAATATCATGTACTGATCACTTTTACTATTTATTTAAAAAGGTAAAACTAAACTTTTTATTGAAAAAATATTCGTAGAAAATGAATATAAAGGAGCTTTTATTCCTCAGTTCATAACTAGTACATTGAGAACAGTTGAACACTTTGGTATAACAAAATGCAACCATAAAATTTTTGAAATGTATCCATATTTAAAAAACACTTCTGGCTGTAATTAACGTTAATTGTACCATAAAAATTCTATCCAATAACGTTTCTTTTGTGTTCTATACTGGTTTGTATACATTTTTCTTATTTACCATAAATGATTCCTTTTGACCGTTATTCTTCACTTAACTATTATTTACGGTTAAGAAAAGCGACTTCTACAAGCCTATCTTTCCGATATGGTATAATGGATACTCTTACGCGTGACTAATACTTAAGCAAACATTAGACCTTATCTCTCTTTTGACCAACCGCACCGCCTGTCTATGATTGTGTGCATTACAAGCGAATGAATTTTCGCAAAAAGAGAGGACGGTAGATTTCACGCACTACTCATTTTCCTCTAAAACTGTACAGAATTGATTTTTCTAACTTTGATAAGTACAAAATATATTAAAAGCTGAAAAGGCAGTGCCGCTTTTTTATGAGTAACTGCGTAATCGCTGCTTCGCAAAATTGAAATCTCAAATGACACGAGAAATTTGTAAATTGTCGCAAATTTATACTATTAACGGGCAAATCCATCTGAAATATCCCATCATTAAATTTTCTCTGCTTGATTTAAAACCAATCTAGTTTTATCGAGTACATCAAGTCACGTAAGAAACTGTCTTCTCTGACTTCATAGCTGATGCAGAATCCGAGAAAAATGACTTTTACTCTCCTTATTATTATATTATTCTTATCCTTATTATTATATTATCCTTATCCTTATTACTATCCTCTCATTATTATAGAGTGGGACATGAACTTTATTCTCTACAACTCATGAGATATTCCACTTTTAAAAAAAAAGTTTTTCTGTTTAAGAATAAAATACGAAAAGAACAATTTTTTATATGTTCATCAAATGTTCATCTTTTATATATTCAAGAAGGAGAGTGCTCACTGTAAATTTATTTCGTACTCTACCAACTTTGCGAACTAAAATTACATTAATTAGAGAAGATCTAATTCCATTTTTTATACTAGTTTAAAATACACGATGCCGATGTATTTTGTAGAAAATGATCCCTTTTAGTTTTTGAGATATATGACTGTGAATATCGCTGAATATCGTTTAAAAAAGCAAGTTTTTGAAATGATAAGACAAACGGGAATAACGGCATTATTAACTTCAGCTTTACTCATATTTAAAAGTTTGTAAAAGTAGTATAATAAAATTTCGCATGTATAAATACATGATGCTCTGTTATATAACACTAAGACTGACTTTTTTACTCACGTATACCCAGGTCATAGAATCCAGTCTGTGAATCCAGATAGTGAAAAAAGAGAATAAAAAGACGTAAGAAGATTTTACCATCTATTTGCGCTCTTGAACTTGTCTTTCTTCACCGTATGAATTTATATATACTATTTCTGGAACAAGGACGAAAGAATCAAATCAAAAATTAAAAAACAGAATCAATGTATTAGAGCCGTTAATATTTTATTTTGAGATTAGTGTTTTTTTTCGTTCTTTTTGCGTCCGAGATGTCGGCACACGCCATTGGACATTCTATTTAAAATGCGCAATTTTCAGCTTCAGTATTCTTGTATGTCGATACTACTCATGCTGTGGGGTGATTCTTTCGAGAACGTACCACGTTTACATCGATCACGTCCAAATTGTTCGAGAGTAAGAGGACTAGCACAACTCGAGCTCCTGATGACGAATAGCACATTTAAAGAAATTTAAAATAACGGTATGATGGCCTTCTAGACCTGTGGAAATCCCCTTTCCCAACAGAACAGCCGGTTTGTGGTCATTTTCACCATTTTCTAGTGAAACATTTTCATGAGGTGGTACCGTCAGATTAGCTTCTATATGTGCACAGCTACAAAATCACTAACGGACAAAATGTTTCAAAATGTTAAGTACGTTCTTAGGAAAAGTTTTAAAAAAATCCTTTTTTCCGAAAAGTAGGTCTTTTCTGAACCATTCTTTCTCCATAAAAGCATATCAACACAAGACAACATGATATACATTCGCCCCGTCTTTTCAAGCTCTATCCGATGAAGTGGTTAAAATTGAGATTAGAAAACATTTAATGCTAGAAAACAAGAACTTTTGGAGGCGATTTTCTTCGTTTTTCAGAGTTTGAGCACATGCTGCACCATTCTACGGAATTGCAGAACGTGGGATGACATATATTTCGCATGTACTCGATGTGGGCCATTAGAAAAACAGGCTTTCGTCAAGGGCCAAGAACCTTTGAAACAGACGGAAATTCTGTGGGATTTTCGCTGGGAAAGCATCTGTTTCGAAGGTTCTTGACCCTTGACGAAAACCTGTTTTTCTAATAGCTCACATCGAGTACATGCGAAATACTTAGGGCAATCCAAAAGTAGTGAGGGAGGTACTTTATTTTCTTAAGGAGCACTTCAAAAACATTTCTCTTTTAATGAACAGATAGAGCGTCTTTCGCTCTATTTTTCTATGCTATTTGATCAATATTCAACTAATATTATAATAAT
>CAJNOQ010000338.1:0-54324 GCA_905250885.1 Didymodactylos carnosus | reverse complement strand
TATAAACATGTCACATAACTTTTTTTCCAAATAAGCCGTATAAAATAGGCTTGACCAATAGGTTGCTGGATCATCAATGATTGTGCATGAATTTGAACCACTTTGAATTGATTTAACATTTGGTAATGAAGTTTTCATTGCTGAACATTTCATTCTTAAGTTCATAATACACAGAGATGATCGGATCACCTATGTTGTCCTTGAAGAAGAGAATGATTGTTATCACAAGATTTTCAAGTATGATTGGATATAACTAGCCCATGTTGTCGAAACCGGACGAAAACCGTCGGTCAACCTCACAATTAACCGGAAAAACGTACGGTTCGGACTGTCGGTACCGACCATTTTTCCGGTTAATTGTGAGATTAACCGACGGTTTTTCTGCTGTGTTGCTATGGGGTTTCAGCTGAAACAACCGCGGTTAATCGTTTAAAATCTAGATTTAATCTTTCGTCTAAATTTAAATATTTGATAACTCGTCTAGATTTAAATCTTTTTATGCATAAGTTCATCTAGTAGACACAGGTAACATCTTCTTTGTTAGTATAATACTCCACTCAAGGATGCTGTTTATTGATATGTATTTGCTATTCTGTGCTTCAATTTGGTTTTTCGCGTTTTCTTCAACTGGCAGGAGCGAATTCACGTATATTAAGTATTTTTTCGTATTATTTAGATTTTATGAATCATAGAAAACTTGAAACATCCTGAAAAGACCTTCAGCACTTTGTCATTAAAGTACCCAGGCCCATATAAAAGAAATCTTGATTTGATGATTATCGTGCTTGAACAAAATCTAATTTAAGCCACAACTTTTTAAACAGTATCGATCTATTATTATTACTCATCAGCTAAAAACCATGCACAGATAAATTCGGATCTTTGATCTTACCGCTATCCATTCATGTATATCTGCATTTCGTAAGCTTCAAGACATATCTGCTGATCAAAACGGTGATCACTTGTTTTACTTAACAATTAAAACTTAGTTTTGAGCAGTAATCACTAAATACTTGGCTTGAAACTTTATTCTGAGTCACCGTCTTCGATTTACGATCCATTATTTCGGACAATCATATGTCTAGTTACTAAGTGACAACTCCTTAGAGAATTCCAATATTTTTATTGTAATATTTATAGATTTTGTTAGACTAAGAAAGAATATTCGCATCAGAAAGAAAGATTTAAGAAGTATGTATTTCAAGATCCACAGATACTAAAAGTCGATTGGATAATGGTATCTGATGAGAACCAACGAATGAATATTCGCGAAAAGAACTTAGAAATAAATGAATGTAGACAGTATAAAAATTCAGATATGAGCAGTACAATCCACATGTACATTGTTAATTCGCGTTAATTGTAACGCTAATGCGTAGTACCAATACGTTTAGTCATATATATCTAAAAAAGGTAAGAGCTTTTAGAGAGTTTTTTTACTGACGGGTGTTAATGACTTGTAAATTTTCGTTTTTTCTGTCTCCATAATAGACATAGATTCTAAATTAGCATCTGGTATGTGTGTCATAAAAACTTATAAAATTAACCTGCATAATGTCTAGTATGAATCTTTTTTTAAGTTAATATTAATGTTTGCAAAATAAAGACACATCTTAACTTCAGATAAACTAAACGAGAAACTTAGTTTTGTCGTAAAGTTTTTTCGTAAAACACATCCCCATATAGCCTTCCTTTAACTCTTGTAGAAAGAGATAGGACAAATGAGTGTTCCTCAATATTATCTAAAACGCGTTTATTAGTGGAAAATTTCCACATTGTTTCTCAAGAAGAATTTGGAGGCGATTCTCTGCTTGGGTTTGCCCGTGAACCGTTTATGTGAAACCAGGATCGGTGGAATACCATTCTAATTGGCCAAGTTTTATTTCAAGTACTAAAATCTCATCACTTCTAGTCAACACGACAACGAAAATCTTATGTTTTACTCTTGGTCCAGCATTGGATATTCGCATTAGACATTCTGTGCTTTGAGATAACACGCAGTTGACTGGTTTTATAAACGTTTTCATTATATGTCTAGAATTTTATGTACAACAACGTGAACGAAGCCTGAACATAATCTGATATTATACAATTAATGCCAAGAAATCGCTTGTGTGATTAATTTTTAAGAACTCCTCAATTAGTCTTAGCTTGTCTTTTAAATCTTTTTGTTATTATATAGCTATTCTTCCTGATTTCAAATAATTTTTATTAAAATAGTTGCCTTGAATAAAAACTGCGTAACGCAAAATATAGAGATATTATATGTTTGTTTTTCTTTATGACAGCAAGACAACTTACAGTTTATTTTTTGCTATTATATCGTTTTAATTGTAACATAACTGTTATTGTATTAAAATTTTCTAACATCTAAATTATTTGTTGAGAATATTTTTCTTCTATAATTGTGATTTTTATATATCAGACATCTAATTTTTGTTCTACGTGTAATATTCTTTCGTCTTATTCATTCACATTTGTATTTTTTCTTATTTAAGTGTCCAGAAGTTATATGTTGTTCGGTCAAGAGCAGATATTGCATAGAAAGATTAGTAGTTACTAAATTCAAATTCTCTTTTTCCTTTATTTGTAGAGTTATTACAGCAAAATAAGAAAGAAAAAGGATGCCGTCCGTAGGTACATTAGCGTTTGATGAATTTGGTCGCCCAGTTTTAATATTAAAGGGACAAGATACAAAGAAACGTTTATTTGGTATTGAAGCACATAAGGTATACCTATGACGTACAATATACGTAGATTTTAATTTATCTCTTTTTTAGTCTCATATTTTGGCAAGCAGAGCTGTCTCTGATACACTAAAAACGTCTTTGGGACCCAGAGGTAAGTGTTCATATAGAAGGTAAAAATAGATTTTCACACACTAAGTTGTTTTAGGTATGGACAAATGTATGGTTTCTCCCGATGGTGATATCACAATCACAAATGATGGTGCAACAATACTGAATATGATGGATGTTGATAATGAAATCGGAAAATTGCTTGTTCAACTAGCAAAATCGCAAGATGATGAAATTGGTGATGGAACAACGGGTGTTGTTGGTTAGTAATCATTGTTTTTTCGAAAAGAAAAACAATTCTTATAACGAAGTTTTACTTTTTATTCTTCTAGTTTTGGCTGGTGCTTTGTTAGAACAAGCTGAAGCATTACTAGATAAAGGAATACATCCTATACGTATTGCTGATGGTTATGAACTAGCAGCTAAGGTAGCATTAGAACATTTAGATAAAATTGCTGAGTCATATCCACTCGATTTAAAAAATCTTGAGCCATTAGTGAATACAGCAATGACAACGTTAGGCTCTAAAATGTAAGAATGAGTAAGATATTTTTTCTATCTATTTCATTGCTGAGTGTCGTTGTTTTGTTTAGCGTTAATCGCTGTCAACGTCAAATGGCTGAAATAGCTGTTAATGCAATCATGTGTGTTGCTGATATCGAACGCCGTGATGTTAATTTTGAATTGATCAAAGTCCAAGGAAAGGTTGGAGGACAATTACACGATACAACACTTGTCAAAGGTGTTGTTGTCGACAAAACGTTTTCCCATCCACAAATGCCTAAAGTAAAATCAATTTGTATTTTATTACCTAAAAGATCTGTATAAAACGCAAGTCTTGTCTTTAGGAAGTGAAAGATGCTAAAATTGCTATACTCACATGTCCATTTGAACCACCAAAACCAAAAACAAAACATAAATTGGATATAACGAGTGTGGAGGATTATAAAAAATTACGTGAATATGAAAAACAAAAGTTTGAAGAAATGGTCAAAATGGTAACGCGTTTTTTACAAATATTTTTGCTGAATTTTAAAATTTTTTTGTATTCTTCAGGTAAAAGATGCTGGCGCTAATCTTGTTATCTGTCAATGGGGTTTTGATGATGAAGCTAATCATTTGTTACTTCAACATGAACTTCCAGCCGTACGTTGGGTTGGCGGACCAGAAATAGAATTGATCGCTATAGCCACTGGTGGTCGTATTGTACCACGTTTTCAGGAATTGACGGCAGATAAACTTGGTCATGCTGGTATCATACGTGAATTGAGCTTTGGAACAACTTCAGAGCATATGTTGTGTATTGAAGAATGCAAAAAATCAAATACTTGTACGATATTTGTGCGCGGTGGAAATAAAATGGTAAGATAACAAAGTTGTTTAAACTCGATAAGATCTTTTCACTGTCTCTTTCTCTCTCTCTTGAGGTTGTGGAAGAAGCAAAACGTGCCTTACATGATGCTTTATGTGTTGTTCGAAATTTGGTTCGTGATAATCGAATTGTTTATGGAGGTGGCGCCTGTGAAATCTCATGTGTAAGAAATAGAAGAAGAAAGATATCATATAAAACATAATATTGATGATGTTTGTTTTCTTTCAGGCTGTTGCTGTTGCAAAAGCAGCAAATACGGTATATAAAATTATATTTTATCTTGTAAAAAATTAAAATTTTACATATATTTTTTTCCTTTATCTAGATCCCAACAATTGAACAGTATGCCATACGTGGATTTGCTGATGCTTTAGAATCTATACCATTGGCATTAGCTGAAAATAGTGGTTATTCTCCAATTAAAACTGTTTCGGATGTTAAATCGCAACAGATAACAGAAAATAATCATTATTTAGGCATCGATTGTCTGAACCGAGGAACTGCAGGTTAGAACAAATTTTCTATTATTAGTGATTGTCTATTTAAATATGTCTCTCATTGTATTATAGATATGAAAATTCAAAACGTTATTGAAACACTTATCGGTAAACGACAACAAATTAGTTTAGCAACACAACTTGTTCGTATGATTTTAAAAATTGATGATATTCGTTTACCTGGTGAAGGAGAAGAATAACAACATTAGAACGTTTTCTTTTGAGTGCATGTGTGCGTGTGTGTGTGTAGGCCATTTACATGTATTTGAATGTTACTCTCTTCTAACAAACAAACAAAATCTTTATCTTTTTATAGAATGAAAGTCAGTCAGTCACAAAGAACATGTAGACGTGCGAATGTTTTTGTGCTGCCTTACTAATACTTTTTTATACCAAGTTGTTCTTGCTGTTTGTTGTTTCTCCTTTTTTGCATCAAAATTTTAAAAAAAAGTTGCCGAACATTTCTAGCAGAAATGATTAATAATCAAAATATCGCATGTGAAAACAATATCGTTAGAATCTGTGATTCGCTAACTAATTAAGTATCCTTGATAAACGTTGTTTGCCGAAAAACGTTTTACTATAAAATTAATTTACAAGAAATTTTCTATACAATCGTTTTTCAGAACTTTTATTCGTGATTTGCATTCATTATGAGAAGAACTATTATTGATAGATTGTTCTTCAAAAACAAAAGTTAGATTGACATCACAGTATTCTTGTTGTCATCTTTTTATTCTAGATAGAGATATTTCTGCTAGAAGCCAGTTCGTTCTAATGATTAAAGGACCATTACTAGCAAAATGATACATATTTACGGTTGCTTTTTGATAGAGGACAAAAGCTAGCTGAAACGTAGTATGCTGCATGTGAACATAGAAAAGACTAAAATTTGGGAACAGAAAATTCAATTTCAACTGGGACTAATTGTATATGAGAGACACACAAAAAGAACCTTTTTCGAAACAAAATACAAAATCGAGTATTTAATATGATAAACTCTTTATAAAATTTAGTTATTTCTTATGCATTTATTATATTATGGAGATTTTCGAGCGTATAGAAAAAACATATTTCTGTTATTTTAGAACAAGTGATTTTTTGTTGCAGCAACATATCTGTATAAAAAAAATTCTCCTTGAAATGTTTATCACTTGAACGATTTTCTTTTACTATCAATCGATCAAATGCTAAATTTAGATTTTGTTCTTTTTAATTTTCTTTCAGTAGATTTAAAATAGAATATTTGAAATATATATCTCTTTAATTTTTCTGTATCAAGATCTTAAAGGTCTTGAACACAATACGTCTTGGAAAAAAAATATTATTTTACAAAATGAAAATACTAAAAATCAAATTTCGTCAATACGCATATGTAATCAGTAAATATCTAATAATCAGACTGACAGACATATGTCGGATTAAGTAATTGATTGAAAATGTTATATGCAATGTTTGTCCAATGATTATTGCATACAATGATTTTGCAGACTAAATGTGTAAGCAAAAGAAACAAGTTTGATATTACTTTTCCCTCTTCATACTATTCTAATCTGATTATGCCATCTTATCGTTTAATTTGTTAGAATTCTTCTAGGTTTTCTTCTATGAGTCTTCCTAAAACATATAAAACCAACGATCGATCAGCAATCTCTCATTCTTCGTGACGTATCCAGGATTTTCGAAGGCGTAAATTCGAGTTATTGTTAGGGTTATGTAACTGGAACGAATTCAATAAAGCCTCTCCCCCCACATCAAAAATCTATTTCGGGAACCATACATCCGATCTTAACGAAAATTTCACCGATTGTTAGGCCTAACATGAAATATTTACAAAAAAAGTTTTTAAGTCTCTAGGTGTAAGGGTTCCAAACTTATAGGGTCAAAACGAAGCTTTTGGCATTTCTCGAAACTTTTTGTCCAGATAAGTGCTTGAGAGCTTAGCTTTGCGTTGTTCATTGCTGAACACATACACATAGAGCTTGAGAGAGCCGGAGTTTTTATTTCTCCTTTTATTGATTTTTGGTAGATTTTTTTTCTTAAAAACTCAAAAAATCCCTTTGGAGTTTTCCAGAAAGTCCTGTTTTATTAAAAATCTAAAGACTAAATTAAAGATCGAGCTCTGTCAACCTCTAGATATAACTATCTCCTAAATCAAAAAAAACATTACTTCTCTATGACGAACCGTAACGAAAAATTCTGGGACGTGCTGGATGCCGTCAGCGGAAAAATCGATTTAGGACATAGAAGGAAAGGAAGTACCAGACGCATTTGCTGCTTTTCGTAAAACTCCAACAACTTTTGACTAAATCGTGGAGAGTTGCTTTTGAAGAGAAAACGTTGAAAAAAGCGATGAGCTCATTCGAAAAAAGCTTTAAAAGTATTTTAACGGGAGAAAATAATAAATATTAGAAACCGGTTTTTTCAAGATTTTTTTGAAAAACTTTTGATGTAGGCGATTCTGATACAGATTCTAAAAGAAGACAAACTAGGCTATCTGATCATGTGTTTAGTGGAATTTCGATGCTTTAGAAAAAAAGTTGATTTCTGACATGGCGGGGTGGGCTTTAAATAGTCTTTTATTTAAAATCTGTATCTTAATGTTTTAATGAAGTGTTGAGATCTAACAAAATATTTTCTTAACACTCGTCCGTAAACTAATTGAGAATTCATCCTTCTTGTGTGATAGTTAATTGAAAATGTAATAGAACTAGATTGTTTTATTTCCAATTCTCAATACCTTCTCTCAGAACAAAAGTGCTCGTTAACAGTTATTATCTTATTCCTTCCTTTTAGTACAATCTCATCTTTCAAAGTCTGTTTCCTCATATCTTCATCTCCTGAATATGTCACTGTTTACACTCTCTTACCAGGAGAAGAGTAGGAAAAAACGACAATATCAAATCATTTTTAATTTTAACATGTAATAAATTTTTAAAGTTTGTTTTGTGAACCATATAAAGCATTTATAATGTACTGTTATCAGTTACTCGACGTGTTGTGGGTAAGCAACAAAAATAAATGTTTGTTAGTAGTCAATTTTATAAATAATGAATTTTACTTCTGCAAAAGAGTAGATTAAGTGATAAAATTATTCTTTCATACACGATTTTGTATGTCTGTGTTCTTTTAAAGTAATATTTTTTATTTTTTACGTGAGTAGTATCCATGGTTGACTAGTCCATATCAATATAGAAAAAGACAACGGAAAAAATGGGTTCAAATGGTAGTGGTATGTTGTCAGGAGAAGATATTCAGAATATCTGTCAAGATACAGGTAAACTCTTCTTACGTATCTGAATACATATGCTCATCGAGTAGCACACATGATTTTAACTGAATATAAAAGGAATTGAAAACAAAATTCAATTACTAAAATGTTTTGAATTATTTTTCTCTGAACAGGTTTTACATCAAAACAAGTTCGACGATTGTACAGTCGTTTTAAATCATTGGCTAAACCTAGTTCTGACTATTTGACACGTGAAGATTTATTATGTGTACCAGTAGTTGGTATAAATCCATTAGGTAAGAAAACTAACGTGATACACACACATATACACATAAACCCAATTTTTTGATAGATAAAGCGTTAGGACATTTAGCATTTAGGCGAAAGATTAATCGATGTTATTATAAACGATTTTGGTGAAAGTAATAAAATTAATTTCAAACAATTTGCCGTTTTATTAGCAAGATTTGGTCGTGGTAAAGTAAAAATTTCAAATGGATATAATACAAAAGAAAATAAATTAAAATTTTTATTTGATGTAAGTAAGATGATATCAAAAATGTTAAAATAATCATAGATTTATTAGTATATGTTTCTTTTATGAAGATATATGATAGAAATCACGATTTAAAAATTGATCGAAATGAATTACTTGAAGTTTTAAAAATGATGGTATGATGAGACAAAATGGTAGAACGTATTATTTTCAAATTTAAATTGTCTTTTGTTATTTTTTTTCCTTATAGGTTGGTGGTAATATTCACGGTTAGATTCAAATTTAATCTTTCTTTACTGTTGAAAAATGAACAATGTGTTTTTTTTTGAGTCTTGATGTCAGTTATTATAGTATTGCTTGTATATCGTTTATCTCCAGTATATACGTTCACGGACAGTTCAACTCAAATGTTAAGTCTTAGATATAAGTCCCAACTTTTAAATTTAAAACTAATAATGCAAAATATATTGTAATTTGTTGCAACAACAAGAATGAATGTGTTTATTTTGTAATTTAAGATGAACAAATTGCCACAATAGCTGATCATACAATTAAAGAACTTGTAATTAATTTTTATTTGTTTAATTTTTCTCTTCTAAATATATTTCTACATCTAGGACAGCGATGGTGATAAATCAATAACGTTTGAAGAATTTTGTCATACAATAAGAGAAATTGATGCAAACGATAAAATGAGTATGAAATTTTTGAGCTAGATCAATTTGTATCTTTATTTAAAAAAAATAAAAGATTAGTTTTCTATGACGTTCCGTATGACTTTTTTTTATTCTGTATTGTATATGTAGTTGTTTCTTTTTCTCTTCATATATATTTTTAGTTAAAGCTAAGAAATAAACAAGATTTGCTATTCTGTTACTTTTCCAAACACTATTGGCTTTACAAATGAAATTATATTTATCATCTATGTTAAAACTAAAATTTATTATATAAATGTCTGTTTGCCTACTTTAGTTTTGATATAGAAGAAGATAACATTTCGATTGTTAAATAGTGTTTTATACAAATGATGATGAGTGCTGTTAAATAAAGCCACTAATATTTATCAGATTAATGCCACTGTTGTTTAGACGATATTTGTTAAAAAAATTCTCGAATTTTTGATAAAATTTTTTTGTTTTTGTGTGTTCAATTATGTGCAATTTATGTATGTCTTTACAGATATAGGACGTTATTAAAAGTCGGTAGGAAAAATGTCAGTGAATCATCCCCGGACAAAAAAAACAGATGTTAAAAAAGTATCAATGAATACTATGAGACAATTATTTGGTTTTGATTTTACTGATTTTCAATCATGGAATTCTTTTTTAAAATTAATGAATCGTCCAGAAGATCCAAGTTCTCTAGCTGTATTAAGAATTTTGTTCGGTATAGTAATTTTGTTCCGAAAAAATTCTACTTATTATCATTATTTTTCATTTTAGGCATTCTTATGGTGCTTGATATTCCTCAAGGTAACGAAATTAATTCTCTATTAAAACATTCTTTATTGAATAATTTACTTTAATAGAGCGTGGAATGTCTCATGCTGATATTTATTATCCAAATGAGGATATTGAATGTCAATTTCCATTATTCAATTTTTTGAAACCATTAAGATCCGAATATATGGTACTTATTTATTTAACAATGTTTATAGGTATTTAAATTTTATTGATTGTATTATTATTTTTTTTTATCGATAATAGTCTATGTCTACGTTATTTTTAGGAGCTGTTGGCATTACTCTTGGTCTATTCTATCGTTTATCAACAATATTATTTACAATTTCATATTGGTACATATTTTTATTGGATAAAACATCATGGAATAATCATTCCTATTTATACGGTTTGATTGGTTTTCAATTAATATTATTCGATGCTCATAGATTTTGGTAAGTATAGAATTATTTTATGTTAATATAAGAAGATACACAGATTATATATCAGCCCATATCTATTAGTAGTTATAGTCATAAAAATTCATGTTTTATTTTGCAGAATATTTTTCTTTTTATCAACATGTAAGTTACTCGTTTATTCTTATTTTTATACACTTAGTTTGATTTATTCACCAAATTCTTACACTTTTTGTACTGCTTTTGAATTGTGTTTTTTTTTTTATCTATGTAACACATCATGCACACTCTTTGTCTCTGTTTCTATATCTCTAATAAAATTCTGTGGATGAGACTATAGTTCATAATGGTATCGTTAAAGTTGAGTATTTCATTTTTTCTAGGTCATTAGACGGATTATTTAAAAAAAAAATACGTGATTCACACGTACCGTTATGGAATTATACACTTATTCGTTTTCAGGTATGAAAAGAATATTTTTTCTTGAATAGAATATGTTTTAAATATTTTTTATTTTAATTAAGATTTTTGTTGTGTATTTTATTGCTGGATTAAAAAAAACCGATTTAGATTGGGTAACCGGTTATTCGATGGATACATTAGGAAAACATTGGATTTTTTTACCATTTCGGTATGTTCAATGAGAATAATACTCTTTTTCATAGAAATTCAATATTTTTTCTTTGTTTTTAGATCATTTATGACTATTGAACAAATAACCTTAATACTTGTTCATATTTGTGGTCTAATACTTGATTTATTTATTGGTTTTATTTTATTTTTTGATCGATCACGTCCAATAGGAATATTGTTTTGTTCTTCATTTCATTTAATGAATTCACAATTATTTAGTATCGGTATGAATTGGTAGTTTATATCGAAAAGTGAAATGCATGAGATGCATTTTATTTTTCTTCTTCTTTTTAATTTATTTTAGGTATGTTTCCGTATACAATGCTCGCTACAATACCAATATTTTTTCATAATGATTGGCCAAGAAAATTTATAAGAAATAAATTTCCAAAATTTATTTCTTTATTATTTGTTAAAAATGATACGCCTCAATATAGTGAAGCATGTTTATATTCAAAAGATGATATCAAAGTAGAAGATCAAACAAATGTAAAAAATAAAATAAAAGACTCTAATCGATGATATATAAAATATTTATTTCTTGTTCTTTAATAGACACGATTAAAACCATCAATTATTACCCGTTCTATGAAATATGCACATACAAAAGCAACGTTTCGTCATAAATTTTTTACAATAATTTCAATATTATATTTAATGGAACAATCATTTTTACCCTATTCACATTTTATAACAAAAGTAAGTTTACAAAACAAAAATGAGTATATTTTGATTTTTTTCTAATAATTTTACTACTTTTTGTGTTCTGGGTTATAATAATTGGACAAACGGTTTGTACGGTTATTCATGGGATATGATGATCCATAATTGGCATACACAACATGTTAAAATAACATTTTTTGATAAAAGTAAACAAAAACTTCACTATTTAAATCCAAATAAATGGTCAACAGCAAAACGTTGGAGTTCACATGCCGATATGATTGTACAATATGCTCAATGTATTGGAAAAAAATTAAATGAACATGGTTATGATAATGTTGAACTTAAATTTGACATATGGCGATCAATGAATGGTAGATTTAATCAACGACAAATTGATCCACGTATTGATCTATTGAATGAAGCAAAATGGAGTGCATTTAGTGATACGTCTTGGTTAAAACCATTATTAACAAATTTATCTGATTGGCGAACACGTATGCAACAAATTGAACATGATTTATCAAATAAAAGTCAAAATGTACTAGTGACATTTGTTGCTGATTTTCCAGGTAAGAATCTATTTAATATAAATTAAAAAATGCTAAGATTTTTGACATTTTTCATCGTTTTTTCAAACAGATTTACATTTGGAAAATTTTATTCCATATGATTTAAATACGACAATTGAAGTTTTAGAAGGAAAAGTAATAGTGGAATATTTAAAAGAGAAGAAAAATGTTACATTAAATGTTGGTGAAAAAGCAAGTGTACCTAATGGTGATTATCATAACGTTTATACAATTTCTCCAAATCCATCATGTTACATGTACGTTTATATTAATCAATCGGATGTAGAAATGTTTACACTATGGGATAAATATCATAATATAAGTGACAAATTACTCAACGACACAATTGACAAAAATAGACTACATTATCCCGAAATGGAAGAGGGTAAGAGAGAATGAAACATAAACACGATCGAGGTGTGAAAAATTATTTTTCTAATTGATTTTAGTCGATCTGGTTCGATTAACATATGAAAATATGTCGAAACAAATTCATAATAAATCATTTGATGAATTATTGAATTTATCCAAAGATCAATTATTAATAAATAACAAAACAAATTGGGCAACTATAAGTTCAACCTTTGAGAAAAATATGAACAAATCGATTAGTAAACGTTTACAATACAAATTAAACTGGAAAGAAAAAACACATAAACGTTTTAAAATATTCGTCAATAAAAAATCAACACAATTTAAGCGATGGTAAAACAACTTTTTGTCTAATTGCTGATATAGTTAGAGTTATTTAATGATATATTCTTTTTGTGAAAACTTTCAGAATTTTTCTTCGTTAGAAGGAAAAATGAAAGTTTTAAGCTTAAAAAGATTTTGGTGGCCTAAATGGCTGTTTTTGCACTTTCTGTTGTTGTTTCAGTTACCATATGGTTTTATTCGCATTAAGAAGTGTTTTTCTACAAGAGAATTTTTTTCAATTGGTACAAGATAAATTTTATAATGATGGAGATTCAATGGATCATCATGAAATAGAAATGGCAACATTGAAACGGACTAAACAACGTGATACAAAAAAGGCGAGAGGTGATAAATCAAATCGTCGAGATTCAACAAAATCATCATCGAAGAAGAAGAAGAATTGAATTTAGCAGACTATTGTTTTTGGCTAGTCAGTTAAAAACACAAATCTCAACAAGACAAAACAAAACAAACCTGCATATGATGCTGATAAATAATAATACTCAGGTTTTATTTTTAAAAATTCTTTTTTTTCTCACTCTAGATTATCTCACAGGTATTAAGTCTACTTCAAACTAATATTTTTGTAGTTGTTATTATTTATTACTACTGTTTTTACGTATTACACCTTTTTTTGTTAGAATTTTTCTCTTTTCTCTGAATCTTAGTGGATACGTGTGAAAAATACACAGTGACTCATATCATTTGTTTTTGTTTTTTTAATAATATTTGTCTAGTATTAGATAAAAATTGTTTCCCTTAATAAATAAAATTTGTATCATGTGTAAGTCTAAGTTGCCTTTATTTCAAATTTCCCCACTTTTTACACAGTTTAGCCAATTGTACAGAGAAGTAAATAAATTCCGAGACAGAAGAAACAAAAGAGTACAGCATAAGTTGAAGCCCACTATAGCGCTAGTAATAAACTCTTGTTTTTAGCGAACAGTCCATAAAATTACAGGGGCGAAAAAACATTTCGTTTGTACAGAGAATTTTCTTAACAAAACAAAATCTTTAAGAGTATCGAATCTTCGAAAAATACATAAACAAAATAGTTTTCATATTTGTCAGTAGTGATTTAGATTACGTACTTCTGCAAATTCAATGTAAAAGAGAACAGAATCTATATATAAATGAAAACATTTTTGTTTGAATGTTTCTGAAAAATTTTAACTCTGAAGTCTGTACATATTTACAGAATTTGCCACAAATACAGATATTATGAATACGTCTAAATACTTTTCTAGATAACATATTTGCAGAACTTTTACTTTTACGAAAGAAATTTTCTCTCCTAAAAATAAATGTGCTTTCACTTTTTTGACATATACAAACAAAAAAAGTTTTCGTAAGTAGGCGGATTTTGGAACTTTATGCTACAGTCACGTACTTGTATATTTTCGAAAAAAGATGTGCACTTACGTGGACTTTTCCATATCTGTACGTAAACAAAATTATTTTTTTTATATTAAGAGGACGCGTATACACGCAAATATTAATATTGTTTCATATCATAGTTTGGATATGTATGCAGACAAAAATTTGCTGTTTGTACGAGTACTTCTAGAAAAGAAATAAACGTCTGCATATGTATGCAGAATCTTAAAAAACAAATTCACATACTTTGTCATACTTGCAACAATTTTTAAAAGTCAACGGGTGCTCGTCCGATCATTTTGCAAGGATCTCTATCTCTAATAATTCTACTACCTTTAAAGGTTATTTTTTTTATTAATGAATGAAAACATTAATATAAAAAAGGATAAAAACGAACAACATATTGTGGCTAAGGCACTGCTCACTTTCTGACGATGTCTCTTGTAGAGAAAAGCAAAAGACGTTAAAAGAGAAGAAAAAAAACAAACAGAATATCTGAATTTATTGGAAAAGTTGTTGAAAAAGTCAATATATTTCTTGAAAAAATATTCGATTACATAAATATGGTTAACATTGAATGTGATTATTTTTTGTTGTTACGCTTTTTTTTCTCATCTGTTTTTATTGTACTAGCAGCAGTTGTCGCCGATGATTGACTTTCAATATATTTGACTAAATCATCAATATTTTCCGATCCACGATGTCCTGGTAGTAATTCCGCTGGTATATGATCTTTTAATTTTTTACGATTTCCTCTTTTGTTCTTTGATGAAGTAGACGTTGTTGGTGGTGGTTCATGAAAATGATTATGAGATGGATCATTACACGATGATGTTGTGTGATTATGATGAAGACTATAAATAGGTATTGTATTTGCATTTTCCTCATGTGATGAAACAGATTTATTTTCAGAATAATTATTATTATTTATTTCAACTTCTCCAGGTGGTGTTGGTGGATCTGTCATTTTATTTGTTGAATTATCATTTTGGGTAGTATTTGAATGATCAGCCATAGAGTTGAATAAAAATAGAAAATTAATATACTGTTTACAATAGAAGAATTTATATCTAGAAAAAATGAAGACATTTTTATTTTCATACAACTTCAGAATAAATTGAACTATTATAAACAAAACGAAAAATGATTTGTTAAGTTTTAATTTTCGAAATCTTTTATTTTTGTAGTATAGTGATCCTTTGCCAAATATTTCTTTTCTTCTCATTGTACTTACATGTATATTATTTACAGTTGTATTTAAACTGTTTACACGTCAAGATGAACTATCAAAAAAGCACATTTTAAAAACTATATCGTCAAAAAAGCATCTGTATTTCTTTAGATCTCCGTATTACTAAATGACACCTAGTGTCTTCATGGAATTTTATATAGTTCGAATCTTGGTAATTGTTACAATTAGTTTCTGCAATTTTCTTCTTAAATGGTAGTAGCAAATGACAAACTTCTAGAGAAAATAAAAACGGAAGATCTATATAAGTCCAAAAAAGGATAAAAATCAATGAAGATAATATCGACAGACTCGTCCACATGTACGCTTTTACCAGCTCAAAGAAAACATTTGTTTGAATTAAAAAATTTTTCGTCTTTTTTTTTTCTTGCTTTCTTTCTTTCTTTTCATCGACGAGGTAGACTACACGCGGAAAATTCCAACAAAAAATATAGAACGAAGAAAACTATACCTTTCCCAGATATGATTCATGCTCTATATAGCTTGTCAGAATGATTCGACAGAAATAAGACTTCTCACATTGCAAAATGGTTTTTTTTCTCAGTTTAGTCACGTTCAAATGAACTGTGTCAACAACTAGATGAATCACTGTGAATATGCAAAAGTTATTTTGCATGATAAGGTAGAATCATGGTTGTCAGCGAATAATGAGACTACTATCAGATGTTAGACTAGAGCTCTACCATTTAGCGTATCTTTATCTTTTTCTTGATATCGCATGCAGATTATGTTTTCCTTTTTTTATGTATCCTTATGTCTGACATACAGATATCTGCATGCAACATCAAGAAAAAGATAAAGATACGCTAAATGGTAGAGCTCTACTAAAAACCTCTCTCTTTATATATGCATACTATACATCTTTTTATTTTAAACACGGTGGTATTTCATTTGATATAGAAGTGAATTAGTTCTGCAAAGATGATCAACTAATTCTGTAGAGCGCAGGAGTCAGAGTTTGAACGCGCAGATGAAGTTTGCTACTAATCATAACTATGGAAAAAATCTCCTGATTTCACAATATTTGAGAAATTCTTTTTTTCAACCTGAAACTAAATTTAGCCCTTTCAATTAGTAAGCAACGGTATGACACAGGTTAAATCACCTATAAGAAAAATTCCCCATCCGTTCATTAAAGGTACATTCCTCTCTATTTTTTTTAATTTTCTGGAACAAGATAAAGTAAACATCGGATAAACTTGAAATTTTTACCTGAATTAAAACTTCTAGTTCAGATAAAAATTTCAAGTCTAGAAAACAATCGACGTAGTTTTGCTCAGAAATATCTAAAAACGAGTTTTGTAGGTTTTCTGAGAGACTAGATGTTTCATTGTCGATCATGACGAGTCGAAATTTTTATTAATGGTGTTTCTTAGATATATTTTTTTTTGAAAAATCTTTTATCTTTCTTTCTTTTTAAGTTCTAGTGATAATACGAAAATTGTGTGAAGAATGAAGGTTTTTAATTTAAAAAACTTCAAAAGTCAAACTGCAAAAGTCGAAAACGAAAGTGGTCAAAGCTACATGTGGACAATGGAGTTAGGTTCCAACAGTAAAAAGTTCAGCTCAGTCAGACAATCTTTTTAGAGGATGGTCATGATCGACAATGAAAAATCTGGTGTCTCCAAAAACCTGTGAAAGACCTTTTTAGATATTTCTGAGCAAAAACACGTCGGTTGTCTTATTTGAAGTTCTAGCTCTAATAAAAATTTCAAGCCTATCCGATGTTTCCTTCATCCTGTTCCAAAAACTCAAAAATAAAGAGAGGATGTACCCGTAATCGTCATGACTCATTCGGCATCATACTACATTTTATAACAAATATTCAGAGAAGATTTCATATTCTCTTTAACCATACCATCGATATTTCTCAGTCGGGACTAAACATTCATGTTTAACTCTAGTGTCCAATATTTTAGTAGATTCTGAATAATTTTTTCATTAAAGTTCTTGATAAAAACAATGTAGAAAAAGAAAAAATTCGTAACTATATACTATACTAACATCAATAAAAATTCTAGAAGAATCTGACGATTGTATTAGCTAATAATGATATAAAGTTCGTGTTCATTATAAATGTTTTTTTAATAATGTTAGCGTCTTTCTTGATATCCCTCTGAGAGCTATATTTGGTATACTATTTGAATATAAAATAAATAGTTCATAATTATTTTCTTTTAAATAATAACATTTATGATCATCATTAATCATATACATTTCATTTACCGTTGTTGTTAATGGTTCTGTGTGTGGTATCAATGTTTCACTTGTCCGAGATATCATTTGCATATAAAATAATTTTAAATTTAGAAAACGTTGTTCAACAATATCTTGTTTGGTTACTGTTGTTGGTATTGGATGTAATGTACTTACACAATAATGTGTTTGTCTGTTGATGTATAATAGAGCAAGAATACTATGATCAAATTGAACTGAATCGTGAATTGCACGTGGATATAATAAACTACTTATATTTTGTATATATTCAATATGTGGACGAAATATTGTTTCAATAGTATTTTCAAATACATTTAATTTTGGTTCATTTGAACATAGTAAACTAACATGAAGATGACCAATAAGACGTACTGTGATCAAACGATAATTATGTGTTCGATCAACTGACTCGATATAAACAGCATAATCACGTATAAATTTAAATTCAGGATTATAAGCAATTAATAATTGTAATACATATTGTTCATTTAATTTTAATTTAGACCAATTTGGACTTGAGACAATAATACGATTTGACAATGTGATGCAAACATAATCACATTTCAATTGATCTGTAATAAGTTTTAAACATGTAAACATTTGTGTACGTTCAAAACCACATATTGTGTCATTACACTGACACAAATCACCAAATGTTTGAGTTTTATCATTTAACATGAGATCAACATACGGTTTAACGAGATTAAACTCATAGATTAAACGTTGAATATTTGACTGACTCATTTGATCGATTAAATCATAACCATATATCATTGTAATTAGTGTTCTTAATAAGACAAATTTCCATTCAGTGTAGACTACGGGAATATTGTATGATGATGGTTGTAACAAACACATTAAGATATGTTTATTGTATTCATGAAAATGAATTGTACAATCATCACTATGACATACCTTCAATTTTATACCAAATTTATCGCCATACACAAAACAACTCGTTAATACACCAGGAAAATAAAAAATATAGAAATGAATTTGTAGTTAAATATCAATAATTGAAATTTAACTTTTATTATGATCAAAACTTACTAATTATTGACAAGGGGATTTGATCATCACATGGTTGATTTAATATACCGAGAATTACATCAGGCATATGTTCTTCACGCTCTAACAGAGCACTAGACCGTACAAGTAAAGGGATTCCGTTGTCTGTATTAACAATTACAAAACAATTTGCCATGTTTGATTTTAACGGATAAGAAGAACTCAAACACGTTTTATCTACAGCTTGAAAACATCGAATTAATGTGAGAAAACTTATTGCAAAATTTACGCTGTACAAATAAACTATCTATTTTTGTAAACAGAAAGCTTTCTGCATGTTTTCTGGACAAATCGAGCAAGAAAAGAGCTAAAAGAGTTCGAACTTCCAGCATTTTGTAGATGAGACTTCACTCTATATGACGTCATCTATAAGTAACTATAAAGCTGGTCGTTCTTTGATGAGTGTCGCACACTGGAAGGCATCAAACGAGTTTCATTTTAATACACAAATCTAAAGGCACGGCTGGTTTTTAGAAACTGGATCGATTTTTCCAGCTATATACAGAGATGGCGAAATAAGCTGCATAAAAGAAGAATATTATTCTTTATTCTGTTGTAAACGCAGGCAAAAATCCAGTAAGCACTCATTCTATATTTAACACTTCAGACGGATTGAGCTGAAACTTTGAGAAATCAATAATGAACTGTACTTGTATACTTTAGGAAAGTTTTGTGTTTACACATTCTATGGTTTAGGAGATATTTTTGCGTTCTTAGCGTTCTCCTTGTTTGTTATTCTTGCGTTCTTAGATAACATGTAGAACCAGGGCTGTCGCGACCACTCGGCCTTTGCGGGGGTGCTCCGTTAAGATAAGAATATTTTTTTCAGAGAACGCAAGAAAATTTCTTGTTTCTGCTGGGAAAAATCGATTTATTTTTATTTTTTGGCGGGGAGGTGTCGCACCCACCTACCCAGTAACATCAGCTCTGCGTAGAACTTAACGTCACTACGCTTTGTAAATTGTTTCATAAACGGAAGAGATGTATCGTTGATTTATGAATATCTATTCCAGAATAATGGTTTTATGACATCTTCCGTTTATGAAACAACTTACAAAGCGTAGTAACGTTAAGTTCTACGTGTTATCGTTAAGATGCATTGAGCGCTTAGACCGCAAAAATATCTCCTAAACTATAGAATGTGTAAACACAAAACTTTCCCAAGGTATACAAGTACAGTTCATTGTTGACCTCTCAAAGTTTCAGTTCAATCCGGACGGCGAAAATAAAATTAATTTTTTCAGCTCTCACAAAGTTTACTACAATATTGTTACTTCATTCTCGATTTCCTACTAAGAAACATAAAGTACATATTGTATTTTCATATAGTATACATTCTAGGAAATGATACATTGTACAGGTCAAGAGTATGACCAGGGGCCTGTTTCTTAAAAAAACTTAAGTAGAAAATCTTACTTAAGTCAAACTTAAGTCCAAAAAAGTCTTTGTCTTTTTTGACTTAAGTAAGATTTTCTACTTAAGTTTTTTTAAGAAACAGGCCCCTGAACTCTTTGAAGTTCATTAGATCATCCTTGTCAGTTCATTTATTGATTTACATTTTTTTCAGTCATTTCTGCGTCATTATGCATGCAAGTGCTATGCATACGACCTCCACTTCATCTAATGGTTTTCTTGGGGTCTTGGCTGAGAGTTATAATTAAACAAATCGAAAATCATCTAATTCTTGTCAGTTTCGCCGATTTTACCAAAGTTACATAGTGGTGATTTTTAAATAAAAACATTCTAGAAATGTATGTAGAGACTTAGGTGACGACAGTATGGTAGCTCTTTCCTAACCTTCGTGTATATATGAATGAATACTTGCTAAAAAGCAACGCCTATTTGAAAGTTTTCTTTGCTCAAAAACTCACAACAACCGGTACTTTTGTTGACAAAATCTCTGAATTGATGAGTCTGTATAATGGTCGACCATATAATAGGCATTTTCGAAATAAGAAAAGAAATTTGGCTCAGGTTCCTTTTCGTCCAAGAGGATTTGGTTCTCGAGTTAGAGAAGTCATACTGGTACCTATTTAAATGATTTTTTCGTGTTTTACTCTTCTTCAGTAGAGATGAGATCTGTCGATGAACAATCAGTCATATTCGATAAAGTTAGCCTTAAAATGAAGCTAAAAATAAATGCTAAAGAACGTGATCACTTTGATTTCAATAACCTGCAGCAAGATTTCGGCAGATTTCTGAAAAATTGCTGAAAATGTTTTGAGTTTGTTACAATATTAATGCTTTTTAGACGTCATCCCCACGGATTTTTAATGACAAAGCGTACCTAGCAAAGCGCAAGTGTACTTAGTTTTTTTTTCGGCGAATTGGTGATGAGTCATTTTCACCCTAAGTAGTGTGTCATGGAAAGACTGTCGCTTATCTTCATGATTTCTGTCTTTGATGTTTATTTGTCCATCTCGCCTCAAATAAAATCCTTCATGGTCGACTAACTAACTCATTTCTTCTATAGTGAGAAAAACAGAGAGATGATCGTACTCAACGAATGAAACAATTTACTAAACTCGACAGATGAGATTACGGCTTATAAAACAGTTTTGAGATTATTTTTGATTAAACTGGTTTCTCGAGATGTTTGAGTTTTTGTCTCTGTGAATACATGAATATTTGAGTAGATCTACTCGTTCGTTGTGAAAACGAATTGGATGAAATGCTTCTTGAAATTCCCTAAAGCAAAAGAAAATTTAGTCATTCAGAAACGGGACCCATTAAAGCTATAACGAAAAAAAAATTTTTTTTCAGCGTTTTTTACTCCAAATCCGTAAGTCTAAGTTTATCGAATATGATTGCTTGTTCATCGACAGATGTCAAGGTGAGGGTTCAAGAGGATATTGGTGTTTATCTATTTTTGATGCTACTTGGTTTTGTAGCAAAACGTGTTTTAATCGGCTCATAAAGTATACTTAAAGTGGTCGATGATAATGGAGATGAAATTGAACTCAATAAATATAAAATAAAGATAATTTAAATCATGATAACCTGTTATTTTTCTTGTGAAATATGTTTTCGAATAAAAGTCGCCAAAATATTCTGAAAAAATATTAAATCTAGCTAATTATCTGTTTGGTTTTTTAGATCTATTTAAACTCTTTGTTTGCTGATACATTTTTCGTGTAAAACTAATTCATCAACAAATATCAATTATGGGTGACAGTGACGATGATTTTGATAATCGACGTAATCGCGACAAATTTCGTCGTGAACGAGAGGATTATGGACGTAATGATCGAAATAGAAATGATTGGAACGAAAGGTACTGTTAACAGATGTAACTATCAAGGTTTTTTTTGCAGTAATGGTTTGTATTCTAAAATATCATAAAATCTGTTCACGTACCCTGTTGCATAGTAGGTTTTGTTTTAGTATGAACGCAAATGAAAGTGTGTATGTAGAGAAAGATAATAATGTAGTAAAAATTCTTTGTACTATTTGCTGTATTTTTTTTAAAATAGCTCGTATTTATTCTTTGCTTCGGGAATTGAAAAAACTTGTACATTTAACATATTATTTACTTTTTTCAGAGATCGATCGAATCCTATTCGTCGACGAGAACCAAACCAGTATCCTACTGGTGCTCGAGAATATCCGAGGTATAGTCGTAGTCCTGGACGATACGACATGAGTCCACCTCCACAAAATAAACGTATTCGTCGTGACTGGTAAAATATTTCTTTCTTGCTTTTTTTTAGACAAGAATAAATCAATCTATTACTTTTTTTAAACTAGGGATGGTCCAGATGTTCCACATTACGAAGGAGTTCCACCTTATTTTGGCAATCCATTTCATCATGAATATCCGTCAATGCACCATAGCGGCTCAGGTGGACATTTAAATAGAGATTCGGTCGATTATCCAACACAGCCACCAATGTTGAGTTTCAAAAACTTTCTTCATGATCAGGACGAAAATATTGATCAAGATGAAGCGGTAAAACGATACAATGATTACAAAATTGATTTTAAAAAACAACAGATCAATGATTTTTTCCAAGCACATAAGGACGAAGAATGGTAAAAACAAAACAAATATTTTTTTCTTCACCCCAGAAAGAAGAAAGCACCGGTTAGGAAATGATTCCCGATAATAAGTGCACGTCTTTATCTTAAAGTGAAGAAGAGTTAGTTTTAAAATTCAAGAGCTAGACAAGACCCCTTTGTAACTTAGAAACTTTCAAAATATGGGAATATGTTTAACTAAAATGTTATTAGTCTATTTTCAATTATCTTGAAGCTAGGAATAGAGGTATAGCTGAGATCTCCTATCACTGCTTATTGTCGGTGGTGCACTCTCAAACCAATTTTAAAAGTTGGTTTTAATTCTTTATATTCACAGTATGTTTCACTACTATTTCAGTACCATTTTTAGCATTTGATTCACTCTGGTCTATGAATGGTAATAAAGTTCTTTCTTAAAATTTTTCCCTATCTTCAACGACTTAACTGAGTTTTATCAAGAATTTTTTTATCCATATATACATATATATCGATAGTTACACCATAGAATATAACTAAACCAATAAATTATACATTTCGCGTTAAATTTTCGTCATATTTTAATATTTTTGAAGAATTTTTTCGTTTTATACGACATTCATGTTACATTAAAAGTTGACATATCAGTCACATATAACTTTTCCTACGTGAACATTTTTTTTTTCTTAATGGAAGTGTATCCAGTTTTAAAACTGAACATGATAAAACAAACGAAAACAGTAACGCTCTTTTTAAGCGTATTATATAAAGATCATTGGTTTTTTTTAACTATATACGTCAAAAATCTGAGTACAACGTTTATCATGATCTTTTTGTCGGATGAATCTGATTTCTAAAATCACTATCTCATCTTAGAAAGTTCAATATATATATTTGATATTAAACACGTACCATATATTCGAAGTAAGTAAAACATTTCTTTTAGGGAATGAAAAGAAAAATACCCATTTTAAAAACAAATAATGGAATTTTTAAATGAAACTCTTCTCAAAACTGGACATACTTGACTAGTCATGGAAATAGGCTTAATCTATCTTAATCAGTGAGTTGGTCAGATAGTTTGCATTTTGTGTATTATCTCTGGCATACATCAATAGAATACCTGTCACTGAGTCCTCTGATCTGATTGTATAGCTAATTTTTCGGGTTTCGAAATTCGATTTGTTCTTGGATGCTAAAGTTATTTACATCATATTTTCAGGTTCAAACATAAATATCATCCAGATGAATATTCAAAACGTCGAGAAGAACAACGTCAAGCAATTAAAAAACGTTTGGATGTTTTTATGGAATTATATAGTAAAGGTTGGCTTGATGATGCCAGTGTTGATGTTGAAAATCAGCATAATTTAACACGTTTTCTTGATGCTGGTATATTTAGTAACAATTCACTCGTTTCTTTTGTATATATCATTTCGTTTTCATTTAAGTGGTTATTAAAATGGAAGGTGGAACGGATCATGATTTAAAATCATTGGATGTTATTCAACCATCAAGCACAACAAATGTGGATAACGATGATGATATTGATGAAATGGGAATGGGAACAAAACCACCAGATTCAGTTGGAAATGATAAAGTAATTAAAAGTGAGGGTACAATATCTGCGACTGTAACACCGTTATTACAACCATCTGCTGGTCCCTCGATCAAAGAAGAAGCACATGCATCGACACCAACGAATGTCAATGGTACAAATAGTAAAGGTGACAATGAAGACCATGAGATGAAATCGCCGAAACAAGAATCCAAAGTACCTAAAGTAAATTGTTGTTTTCATACTTGTTTTATTTATTAAATTATTCTATTTTCTTTGTGATAGCAAAAACGTACTCAGGCTGTTAAAAAAGAATATCGTTCAGATGGCGAAGGTAGTGGATCAGAAGACGGTGCTTATTCGGATGGTGAAAGTGATGACGTGAATGAAACAACATCTCTTAAAAGTGAACAAACAAAAAAAAATAATCGACCATCAGCAAGTAGGTTTTTTTTTCGTCTGATTCTTATGTGATTAAAATGTCGATTTAAATTTTTTTTCTTTTCAGCATCATCAAAAGATAGTATTGATCCAAAAGCAAGTTCTAGTCAAGAGAATAAAGAAGAAGAGCCGGAAGCGGGTGAAGTACCGGATGCACCAAGACCGTTACACAAAACATTATCAATATTTTTAAGAAATTTATCTTCATCGACAACAAAAGAAGATATTGAAAATGTAAGGTTTATCTTATATTTAATAAGAAAACAGATCATTAGGAAACATAGTTTTTATTGTTTTTTGTTTTAGTTATGTAAACAATATACTGGTTTTCGTCGTGTTTGTTTAACAGATCCGGCACCTGATCGAAAATTTTTACGTCGTGGTTGGGTTACATTTGATTCAAACGTACAAATACGTAATATTTGCTATGAATTAAATTTAAACAAAGTAAATTATTACTTTATTCACTATGAATATCATAAAGTAGTCATTGTTCGTCTGTTTTAGATTCGTGATGTTGACACAGGTGCTATTGTTAATCGTGAACTGAAAAATCGTATTCGGTATATAACTTTGTTTCTAACTCTATTGAATGATGTCGTTATCTATATTGGGTTATTTTATTCTAGAATAATAAATGGCATTGGTCAACATAAGACAATTGTACGAAATGATTTACGTTCAGCAACAAAAATAATTAAAAATTTAGATGAACGTTGGAAAATCTGGGAAAATAATAGCGATAATACAAATGATAAAATAAAAACATCAGATGACTCAGAGATATCATCTTCAACGACCTCTACAACAACGAAGGTAGTAAAGATTTTATTTCTTTTTAAAATGATATTTTGGATGTGTTTAATATATTTTTTTTGTAGCCGATTGGATTTGTTAGTTATAATCCATTATTGAAAAATATTACCGAATACCTTGTCGAAGAAGGAAACGCCGAAGAAGAAGAATTACTTGGTGGTAGTGATTCGCATATGCATGGTAATCCGAATGAATCAACATTTGAAATTGATAAAGAATTAACAAAGGTAACTAGTTTCAATTTATATGAATGTGGAGATATGACTCTATTTTAATTTTAGGTATTAGATCGTTTGATACTTTATCTTCGTGTCGTACATTCTGTTGATTATTATAATGCCATTGAATATCAACAAGAAGATTCAATGCCAAATCGTTGTGGAATTATTCATGCTCGTGGACCACAACTATCCACTGTATCAACACCAGAATTAAATAATTTTATGCAACAATTTGAGTCGAAATTAAAACCATTTATTGATTATAAAGAACGGATAGATGATGATTTAGCTAAAAAATTAGGCTTGAAAATTGGACAAGATGAAGTTGATAAATTTATTAATGCTAATTGTCAAGAAGTTGCCAAAGATAAATGGTTATGTCCAATAAGTGGTAAAAAATTTAAAGGACCAGAATTTGTTAAAAAACATATTTTTAATAAATATCAAGATAAAATAGAAGATGTTAGACGAGAGGTAATTATTATTTTAATCTTTATATTGAACCTAAAGGAAAAGATTTGTTTGTGGATACAATAGAGAACATCTTGCTGTAGATTGATTAGAAAATTAGTAGAAATAAATCGATTATAGTATACTAAAACCTGAACTATCAAAAAACACAAAATTAATTCTGTATGAATACGAAATTGAATACAAAAGCTTAGTTTTGCTGTTTATTACAAATTCTTTATCCATAATCTATAAGTTTTACAATGATTAATGTTGTTCAATCGACTTGATGATATCGAAATTAACTGATTTAGTTCGATTTTTTGTTTTAGGTTATTTTTTTCAATAATTATCTCTTCGATCCAAAACGACCACAATTACCGGAACATCCATCAACTCGCCCGCCAATGCCGCCTCATCCGTCTGGTTTACCTTTACCAACGCCGTCTCTGGGAGCACCACCACTATTGTCGCGTCCTCCAATATGGCCTCAAAGTAAATATTTGTGAACATCTTTTAGTTATTTATGGTAACATCTACATTTTTCTTCTATAGTCACAACACCGGCACATCCTGTTCCTCCTCATCCACCTCCAAATTATCATAATTTTCCACGTTATCAACCTCGACCATTTATTTATGGCGGTGGTCCACCTGGCGGTCTCCCAAATCGACGACCGTAAGTAAAAAACTTCCACTTATTCTATATTAGTTGAGAGAGTGAGAGATATGAAACAATTTAGAAATATGCCTGTAATACCCGCAGATATGATTACTTCGGCTAGGTATGTGTTTTAATCACAGTATCGTTTATCGATATTTACTTTTATGCAGATCTATATATTGCAAGTTATTCTTTATCATTTTGGTCTTCATTTTGCTCCATCTATAGTTATATTATCGCTAGTTTAGACAAAAAAGGTTTTTTAAAAATATATTTGCCCATTGACGTCAAAACTTGTAGAAAATACTTGCTTGAAATACGGATACATTTAAAAACCTAAAATGTATCGTTCTTTTCAGTAATATTAATCTATTTTGTTAATTTTGTTTTTAGTACAAATCGCCAACTAGTTGGTTATGAGGATTTAGATGCACCAAATGAAATGCTTGTTTAATACATGGAAGCATGGAATGATTTTTTTGCTAACAAGATAAGAGCTGCTCTGATTGTCTTTCTCATTTAATGGTATTTTTTCCAATTATATATTTTTTTCTTGTTATTCTCTGTTCTATTTTGTGTCAAAGCAGCAAACTGATAAAGAAAGAAGAACAAGAAGTATATGTATCTGTCGACATTATTCAGCAATATCTTGTTCTATTCAACTATTTATTTAATGTATTTTATCTGATTGTTTCTGTTTTTCTCGTTAAACAAGCAATCATGATGTTCAAAGCAACCTCATACATTTATTCCCTTACAGGCTTTATCAGTTGTTAGTCTTTTTTTGTATCTTGTTCTTCGTCTTTTTCGAAGTCTAAATTTGAGAATTGTTTTGGATTTTCTTTTTCTGTTCGTTTACTTTTTCGTGTGCTGATTTCGGGAATTTTTTTTTTGATAAAAAAGAAAAATACGTAGTAACACGCAATGTTTTCAATTTTTTTTTTTGATGTTTAGAAAAAAATAGATGTGTAATAAATGAAAATGTAAAAGCAAACTATCAATTTATATAAAGAGGTGTACTAATTTGATGAAACGTATTGATTTAAATTTTAATCTTGAACCAGAATGGAATAGAGAATATAAATTCCCATTATATCATTCTGAAACTTAAATTATGAAAACACAAAATCAATCCTTGCACGAAGCAAGGATCGAACATAAAACGAACGAAAACCTAGTAATACTTGTATAGCCATCTAAGAAGGATTTCTACAAAACTCGTTTTCTAGATTATATGAGACTCTGACACTTGAGATTATTGTCATACCTAAAAGTTGATCTGAGACGTCTATTTAATTGATAATGAACTATCTAATATTGAAAAGAAACCTCAGTAAAGTGTCCAAAAATGAATCACAATAAGTACCACTACCATATAAGTATTTTTCTCTAAGAGGGATGAGCGGATAAGCTAGAAATATTTCTCTAAAATATTTTTGATTTTTTTCAATGTGAAACATATTAAAGTGATGTTAGGAACAGATTGCATCGCTTAGTTTTTCGATATTTTTCCATTAGGTTTTGAACGCCTGCGGTATCCCAGGATTTTCAGAAATCCTTTTGTCTCAGATCTCTTTGCGATCGAATGGACTAGATGCAATTTTTAATGTTGATTGTGAATATCTCATTCAAAGCTGAAAAAACTGAGTTTTCATAGAGAAAATTGAGTTTTACTGTCTAGAGGGCACTGACGCACAGTGGACATTTTCCCATAGAGCAGGCAGACATCTGTTTTTTTTAGTTAAAAAATGATTATTTTAACATAATATAGTTTTAGTATGTGTCAGATATTAGTAGAAGTCAAAAACGTCGAATTCGAAAAAAACTTTTTTCGACAAAAATTTTCTTAGGCGCTTACCCTGAATTTTTGTCCAAAAATATTTTATTTGTAAAACTAACAAACTATATATTATTCGATGCAGTTTTTCACGTTGATTCCGAATATATATATATAGATTATTTGGATAAAAGCCTTTTTTAATCAGAAAAGAAGCATTTTATCTGAAAACTGAGAGTTTTTGGAAATCTCCTTATAGGGAGGGCTAGATACATTTCCGCGTTTAACCACTTGTACGACAGATGCAGGAACATGAGACGAGTATTTTAACCTCTTTTTGAATTCGATTTGTGCTTGGCTAGCTTTGGCGCGCTCATTTTATTGCAGAAAGCTTTTTTAAGTGCGCGGCCTGTCCACGTAACGGTCGCCTTTTCGTGATTCCGTCACGATTTTTGTTGTTTTACGAGTCTCGTGGCGCTCGAACAAAAGGAAACTCAAGAATCGTTTACATCTAGTCTTGTAGAGAAAAGTGAGCTGAACAAAATGTGATATTTTCTGTTTCCGCAGAGTGTCGTGGTTCTCAAATATAACAAAAGTTTTACGAGCTCTGTTTTGGCGGACTTTTGATTGGGGCTCGTAAAAATTTTGTTGTGCTTGACGACCACAATATTCTGCGAAAACGGAAAATATCACATTTTGTTCAGCTCACTTTTCTCTACAAGACTAGATGTAAACAATTCCTTAATTTCCTTTTGTTCGAACGCCAAGAGGCTCGCAGAACAACAAAAATCGTGACGGAATCACGCGTTACGTGGACAGGTCGTGCGACCCTTTACAGAAAAAACCGCTCGTGTAACCTCACCTCAAACTTTTTCAAAAAATATTTTTACCGAAGGATAGCCTCATGTTTGCTGATTCCGAATATGTACTTATATTTGAATAGAAGTTGAATTTGGTATGAGAAAATCGAGCGTTTCCGAAATTACTCTAATTTTAGCTATATTTTTCCATCTAACTTTACTCCATAAGGAAAACACTTAGGACGAAAATTTTTTCGTCATTAAATTCACCATCGTTCACAGTATATATAATGCTGTTAAAATGGGAGAAAAGTGAACTTACGTTTTTTGGCCAAATTTCCGTCTAGAAGCACACTATGTGACGTTAGCTACTCAGATCTAAAGTGATCTATCACTTCAAAACACGTAGAAAAAATATTTTAACAGATATCTCAAATATGTTATACTCTTTCAGAATATGCTCTCAAAAAACTTTTTTTACGTTAAAAAAGAAAAATTCCAAAATAAGATCATAAATTCAGAAAATCCTGAGTTTCATTTGATATTTTTGCTCTTTTTTTTTTTACCAAAAGCTGCAAACAGTGTGACGTTTATATTAAACAGACAGCTTTTTATATACTGCCGACTGAACATATTTTGAAAGAAAAAAAAGGTACATCATTTTTTGAAAACCACAAAATATTCTCAAAACAAGGCGAAATTACAGTGTATTGACACTTTTCACTATTAAACTTAATTTTTATGTGAAATAAACATTAGATTCATGATCATCTTCGTAAACTGAACCGACACATTATCAATTGACTGATTAAAATATATTTTAGTGACTTCAAATCATAGTACGATGACAACTTATCTACTAATTTTTTGAAAAAAAATATTCTTGGATATTGATTTTGATCTCTGTGATTGTGAGATTTTAGTACAGACAATCTTTTTAAATTCTTATTCTAGACGAATTTAAAAAAAATGGACGATATTCATCAAATAAATGATTTCGTTTTACCAGGTGATTTTATTGATTTATCAACAACAGACGATTGTACAATTGAACTTGGTCCTGGTTTAGATTATGAAACCGATATAACATCGTTTACAGCATATCAATGTGGTCATGTTAAACAATTGAAATCATCTACGCATCCTACATTTTATATTGATGGTCATCGTCGTTATTCTGATTTAGAACATAATGATTCCGTTTTGGGCATTGTTACTCGTCGTGCAATCGATTTTGTTATGGTTGATATTGGTTTAAATGAATTAGCATCATTATCTTTATACGATTTTGAAGGTTCAACAAAACGAAATAAACCAAATGTTGATCGAGGAGATGTTGTCTATTGTAAAGTAAAGCAAATTAATGGAAGTCAACCACAACTGACATGTATAACGGATGATGGAAAAAGTGATGGTTACGGAATATTATTGGACGGTTATCTGTTCGATATACCCATTGAAACAGCAAATGATTTATTAAATTATGAAAAAGAAACATTATTAAAACGATTGGGTGATGAAATCCCCTATGAAATTGTCATTGGTGCTAATGGAAAAGTGTGGATTAAAGCTAGTTCAATAAGAACGATAATTGCTATAAGAAATACAATATTGGAACGTGTTCATACATGTGATATGGATACGTTGCAAAATATATTTGCAACAAGTCTAGTGAAATAATTTATGTTCTTTGTAAATAAATATAGGGCTGGCTCTCTCATTCTCATTCTCATTCTAACTTTTGCTGGTATTTTTTGAATTAGCATTCCAAGTCTAGAGTATAAGTTACTGAATTCATAACTACTGTTTTTTTTTGTCATTTTAGATATATTATTGAATTGTTTATCGGTTTTATTATCATTTTATTCGAAGGAAATATGTTTCTTAGATCTAAGATATGTACAGTCAAATGATAGACAAGTAAAAGCTGAAGTAGATGAATATCTAAACACGTTTGAAACAATTTTACGTATTTCAGATGACGAACATCACCAAGAATAAGAGAAATACACATGTTTGATGATATTCACAAAATCATCAGCAGATTCCATGGCATTCTTTATGAGTTCTAAATGTAAAAGATGAATATTTCATCATGTTATAGATAGGTAATGATATTGATTTTGATGAAAAATTCTATTGTCTATATCAAAAATCTTAGTGAAAACATTCATAATTAATTTATTCTTATGAGCTTTATTAATAATAAATTGACTAAATCTGAAATAGCATTAGGATTTTTGAATGCAAAGAAACAATATCTCATTTCTGGAAACAGATGTACAATTCATGATGATATTATGAAAATCACAATCAGTCCTTCAAATAAGAGAATACAATCGAGACGAGAGTAAGACTAGCAAAAATTTTGATTTTTAGAATATCTTTAGTATATAGAACTCAAGTCCTAGTGTAAGGATTCTACCAAAAAGGTTAGGACGGCTACTGACAAACCTCCATTGACAGTGCCGAAATTACACGAGTGTCGAACAATGCTGATCTATCTCCTCCAAATTAAATGCCATCCTATAATTAATTAATGTCACATGAAGAAGATATTGATAAAACAAAACAATGAATGAAAATCATGTATCAAATGCTCCTCCCGCTCTCTTTTCTTGTTTTAAACGTCACTTTTCCAGTAATGTTTTTGCACTGATATACATTCATATCAAATATATAACTATCATTTTGTATCGATGATGCATATTGTTGTACAAGTATCGATGAAAAAGATTTTTTTTTTCTAAAATTGCCTATAATGTATTTGTCTAAGTTTTTTATTAGCTTAAGTTCGAGATGAACACAATGCTATTTTACGTCACACTTTACTTTTACTTTTTGTAGTTAATTATGTAAAATATTTAAAAATAATAAATCAATAATTTTTTCTTTTCAACATCTTTGTCTTTATCTCGATATGTATCTATTTTATTTTATTTTTATTTTTTCATAAATCATGGATAGTTAACTATTCATTTCAATTTCTTTTATTATCATAGAATACTAGACGTCCCTTATTTGTACTAATAACTAATGTAAAATCATCAAGTATTGTCACATTATTTGGTTCATATAGTAGTTGTACATCATTAATTTCTCCATTATTTGTTATATAAATTAATCGTTTTTTATCAATATCAGGTAAAATCCATCCATCTTGTTCATTTCCACAAAATGATATTGGTGGTCTAAAAAACTCATCTAATTTTATTGTATGTAATCGTTCTTTATCTGAATATATTTCAAAACGCCAATAATCTGTTGTTTCAAATATTAATAGAGCTAATAATTGTTCTTGTCCTTTTATATTATGAATTAATTTAATATTTTTATCATTAATAAATTGTTCATAAGGTTTCATTTGATAATTATTATAATCATAATATTCAATTAAATTATTATCACATAAAATAAATATACCTAAACGATTTGTTGTTATTTGATACCATATATTTATATTATCATTTTTTATCATTAAAGTAATTTTTCTATAATATTTATCATATTTATGAACTGATTTTGATGTAAGAATTAATAAATTATCTAATTGTTTTGACCACCATATATCACATATTTGATGTTTAGGAAAATCAATTGTATGTAATGGTGAACAACTATTCATATTTGTTCTATATTCAATTAATTTTGAATAATTTAAATCTGTAATAAAAATAAATAAATCTAAACATGAACTACACATATATTGTATAATAGAATTAATATTTATTGTATAACTTGATTGTATTTTATTATCTATTTCTTTATATTTTGTTATTAATTGTAAATTATTTTGATAAAATTTTTCATTTATATTAAAATATTTTGTAAAATCAATTGTTAAATAATTTAAATCAAAATTAATTGTATAATTTTGAAATTGTTCATATAAATTGGATTGTATTGTTGCTAAACGTTTTATATTATAATCATTATTATCTGTTGTTGTACGTTTTAAATGTCGAACATTTATTCTTAAAGATTCAAAACGTTTTATATAATTATTAATATATATATTTATATCAATTTTCATTTGATCATAACGTTGTTTAACCATATTTTCAATAATTTTTAATGTTTTATCTAAATTTATTTTTAAATCATCAATCCAACGATAGGCCGATTTAATTATTCGTTGATATTTAATATTTAAATCATTGTAAAGTTGTTTTTCTAATTGATTTATTGTCCAATTTATTTTATGATCAATTAAATCTAGTAAATGTTGACGTTGATGTTCATTTGAACAATTTAGACAATAATAATTTTCACAATCAAGACATTTAATTGTAGAATACAATGTTTCACAATCAGAACATTTCGGCATCGTTATTTCCAAATAAAATATTAAAAATAAAAATAATTTTCTTCAATTGAAATAAATATATGAATTTTTTTTACGTTTTTTATTTGATAATCACAGTATGACACCTCTATATTCATGGTTACTTATAAAATTGAAAAGAAAAATATAATTTGTGACATTGTTAGAGATAATAAATTTCCAAATGAAGAAAAAAAAAATTAGAAATAAAAAATTCATTGTTAATAAGTTTGATAGAACTCACTCAACAAATCATAGACTAATGTACCAGTGAAAACCTAATATGTTTAATAGTATCCTGCTAAAAAAATGATTGATCTTAACTCATTCTGTTGTGATTGAGACTTGAAGAGAAAAAATTGTTCTATCATGGTTAAATTATAAAAAATGAAGAGAAAAATAAAAATGATATGTTGGAATTCAAGAAAATATGATTTGAATTCGTGACAGAAAAATACATCATCATCTTAGAGAAAATGAACTGAAAATGTTCAGTTAGATCTTATGTTCAAATCAAAGAATAATATCAAATTGACATTTCTATTAAATTTTTGACTCACATCCGATCCAAGGCTCAGAGTAACGCAACGCTAAATCAAAACTTTTTCAATCGGATTTTTTTCAGCGTAAGCTAACACTATACAAGCTAACGGTTGCTAATAACAAAAAAAATTTCTTCAAGTCTAAATAAAAATATACATGTTTCAAGTTTGATTTACATGATCAATTGAAGGGCGTAAGTGTTTAAATGTAAACTATTTCGTCTCTCCTGATTACTTTTCATTAGTTATTACAAAATTACCGTTCTAATTTGATAGATTAGAGGAATTATCAAAGTTTCCCGAGACAACCTTTTTCAGTGACTCGTTCTGAGCCCGTCTGCTTGGACAAATAGGTCGGATTTTGAGCCTGCTGCGAAGGATTCTGCAGTCATTGAAATCCTATTTCTGAGAAGAACATCATTGATTTTCTTGATATGTTTAGACAGTATCGGATTGTAAAATAAAAATTTTTGCATCATTTAGATAAACATAAATCGTACAATGGCATCACTTTTAAATAAACTAAAAGATGTAACAACAGGTGGTTCTCGAGCGAAAGAAAACGCTGATTTAGCCGAAAGACAACCGGATGCTGGCAAAGGACAGTCAGAGAAAAAAAGTGATAAAAATTCAGAAACAAAAGCACAAACAAGCAATCCAAATGCGAAAACAATTTATTTTATAACATCAAACAAAGAAAAGTTAGCCGAAATCACTGATTTATTAGAGGATAATGAAGATATTAATGTAAGCTTTTTCAATATAATGTTTTTGATTATTTTTTAAAAGATAATTTTTATTTCTAGCTTGTTGCCAAAGATATTGATCTTGGTATGTTGAATTTAGATCAAGCGTGAATTTTTTTATGTTAAGAATATAAAAATAATTGTTTGTAGATGAATATCAAGGTGATCCAGAAGAAATTGCCAAAAAGAAATGCAAAGCAGCACAAAAAATGGTTGATGGTGCTATACTTATTGAAGATGTTAGTTTATGCTTTAAAGCATTAAATCATTTACCTGGTCCTTACGTCAAATGGTTTGTAGAAGATTTGAAACTAGAAGGTTTCTCAAAAATCTTAACAGCATATGACGACAAACGTGCTATTGCTCAAGTCATATATGCCTATGGTGAAAAAGACAAAGATGGCAATCCAACAGAGCCTAGTATAAAATATCTGTATTTTCTTGGCAATATTGTGTTTCTTATTTTTTTATCTTTAAAGAATTGTTTACTGGTGAAAGTAAAGGAATAATAGTTTCACCACGTCCAGTTAAATATGAACAAAGTGAAGGCTGGCATCCGGTATTTATACCTGATGGACAACCGAAGGGCGAAGAAAGAACATATAGCGAAATGTCAAAACAAGAAAGAAATCAAATTTCTTATCGTACGTTATTATGTTTTAACTTTCTACTCTATCTATTTGATAATTTTTTCTCATTATTGAACTTTTTAGGTAGAATTGCGGTCGATAAAATTATTAAACATTTTTCAAAAGATTTAAATAAAAAGTAGAGAATGGTAGAATAGAATTATTATGAAGAGCATATAAATAGTAATATTCTCGCTATGATTTTGTTATTTGATCCTTTATTTATCCAAACAACTTAATATAAACAACATTAGAAAAAGTAATATATGAAAAATCAACCATATTAACGAAACTTTTGAATATATAATAACATTGTTATATTTAAAAATTCTTGAATACATCTATGTTTTAATTTTAAGACTATCAGTTGAATTTAAACATTTTTTGTATGAATTTGAAAATATGTAAGAAGAAATTACTTCAAAGATATATATTAATATTAATAGAACAGTAAAAAGGTCATTAATTTATTTAAATCTGCTAAGTCTTGTACTAAACAATCCATATCCCAATATAAATTGTTACAAATATATCTGAATAGATGAGATTAAACTTGATAACTGAATGAAGATGTCGTAGATATATTTGGCTTTTGTAGTATTTTTTCTCAAAATATAACAGTCTCATGTATTTTCTGAAGTGGTCCTCTGTAATGTTGTGTAATTAACAACAATGATCAGTTTGTAGATGTTAGAGTTGAGTCTTGTTTGTCAATGGATTTTGAAGACGTAGCGTGAAATCAATAAAATGTATTTATTGTTCTGAATGAAAATTTTTTGCTGCACGACCTTTTCCAGAATATCGATTACTGGGAATGTCTTTTTACTGCATATGATGAAGACATTTTTCTGCATAGCTTTTCTGGAAAAGAGATTAAAATTTATAAACGATCTATTTTCATACAATTTTAAAATCTTCCCACCCAAGAGATAATGTTGACTTTGTTACATGGCTGTATTCCTCACAGAAAGATATGTTCAAGATGTCACGTTTAATAGACACTGTGTTTTGAATTTTTTTGGCAAAATTTATGTCACCTGGATAAATAATACACAAGACAGGAATAGCAAAATTTCTTACCTCTATGCAAAATTGTGTAGAAATAAATATTTACGAATTATGCTTAATTAGAGTCAAAAACTGTACAGAAAAATGTATCCACCCAAAATACGTTTTTTTCATACAGGAGGAAAGAACAAGATTTTTTCCTGCATAGACTACGCAATAAAAAGATACTTCCTGCAGTCAGTATTCTAGAAGAAAACGTGTAGGAAAAGCATTTTTTCCATTGTTTTTGTTCTGCATTACTAAGTAATGTCGTGTAATTAACTCTATAGTCATCTAATTTGAAATGGTCTCAGTGGTTATCTCACTCTACCAACTTATAACTTATTTTTTCTAAAATTTCTAACTACCACACGGATGAACATAAAACATTAGATAAAATCTGTCATTTGGAAAATATTTTCCCTAATCAAACACAGAAATGGTTGTCTCGACATGCATGTGAGGGACACGATGAATCATCTTCGTACGTTGAAATATCTCACAGTATGTATAAATTAAGAAAATCTTGCGTCACTAACATGGATTTAGATACATGACAAATTGATCCTTACATTATTGATAGCCTACAATTTGATTAAATAGTTATATAATTTCAACTAATATCCAATTTCTTGAGTCATGTCAAGGATAATTTCGATCATCAACTGTTCTATTGCCGTCAACTGTAAAAACTCCTAAGATGAGTTATGAAAAGGGTTTTGGATAATGAACGATAGCACAGCCTATTATAGTTTTTTCGGTTAATAGAACCGATAGCAGAATGTCATCTTGAAAGATCAAAATTAAAAGTACTATGAGTAAAATACCATGCAACTTAGTATTTTGCGCATGTACCTTGAAGAAAAAGTCTGAATCCGTCACAGAAATAAGTTGAGAAAAGTATGCGATGTACCAACATGTAATCACAAACTTGAGTCCATCTAGCGTTCTAACAGTCAGAGAGTTTCTAATGCAAAAAGATCGAAATGTAACAAAAACTCTAAAATAGGCTGGCTAAGCAGTTTTTAATTGGTGATATTTGGAGGTACAATAGCGGAAGTAAATTTTATTTTAACAATCCTGCGAATTAATATTTTCGACGAATGTTCATTCGATTGATTTCTTTTGGATATCTTTAAATTGTTGTTTTAAAATTTATCATTTTTATATGTGAATCTCAATATGGCTCAAAAAAGCGTACCTTCATGTCAGTTAAATGTATAACAAGATCGAAATGTCTGAACAGTGTAGCAAAGAATATTGTTGTGAAGACAGCTTTCAAGCAATTCTCGAAATTTTCATGTTTTTCACGTTAGTATCTCTCGCTTACTTAAAACTCAACAAATATTTCTATGCGGGATATTTATATAGGACGTTTGTCATCAAATAATTTCTGAAGTGTTTTATTTCCAATGCCACTAGGGAACATGTGTAGTGGTAGAAAAGCCTATTATTTCGTGAAAATTTGTGTTAAATATACAAACGTTTATGCTCTATTGGACTAACGTATTTTAAAGTAGAAAAACAATTTGTGTCACGCTTGAAAATTTAAAGTATTAGCAAAATTGTGATACATTGTTGTGTTCAGATGTAATTCACCGGTAAGAGATATATAGCATCGTTTCTCACCAAAATAAATATCATACTCAAATTATCACAAAATGTTGAGTCAAATGAGTTAGTATTCACATATTATACATAACTTTCAGTTTTGAGAGAAAAACTAATTATATACAGGGTGGTCCAAAAAGTCACCCGGCAGTCTTTTATCGCGATGTTGGGAACACTTCCGAGTGACCTAAAAATCTGGTTTTGGTCTCATTCGATAGAGACTTAAATTCTCTACAAATCTGATATTTAAATCTCTGATAGCATTTTTCTCGTTTGAGCACTATTCAATATTTTGAATTGTGCTGAGTTGTCGAACTGCGACGTGCTTTTGTCGTCTTCTTTTTTTGAGATTTTTCAGCCATTGTCTGAGGTTCAATATTCAATTGTTCTACGTAAATAGATAGAGAATTTTATGCTCTATCGATCTCACTCATTTAGAACTGCATACAATATTTCTGCTACGTCAACCGGACTCATAATTAGTTCTCAACCGGCCTTTCAATTTTTTCAAAATAAAATAAAATTTTTTTACTTACGAGGGAACCTCCCAAGATGTACCTCTCCGATTCTAATGACTTCTACATTGATCGATAGATCTCAGTAAGGTAGTAAATACCCTAAAAGAATTCGAGTTCATGGCTCCTGAAGACCCGTTTTTCTGGAAAACCAGTTATTCAAGAACTCTGAAAAATAATCAAGAACTTTTTTTAATGAGGTATGATTGCAATCCGTAGTTTTCTGATTAAAATGAGACATCTCCCAGCTCTATACGATCTTTCTTTACAAGGTTATAAAATTTACAAGAAAAGCCCTAGATTAATTTCTTATACGGATTTCTGTAGCTCTGAGCTGAGGAGATGTCTCATTTTAACCAGAACTTTACGGGCTACAATCGTGCCTCATTAAAAAAAGGTTTTGATTATTTTTTAGAGTTCTTGAAAAACTGATTTTCCAGAAAACCGGGTCTTAGATTTATCAGTTTTTTGTACAGAGAAATTTTTCTAGAAGACTTAACTGCAAAATTTCGAAAACTATGTGAGAAGATACAGAATGTTTCGGTGAGTCTTCTGGTATTTTCCAAATTCTTATGGAATGTATTTTTAGATCAAGGCAAATATTTTTCTATTTTCAGTGTGTCGCAGTTCGACAACTCAGCAAAATATTGAATGGTGCTCAAACGAGAAAAATGCTATCAGAGATTTAAATACCAGATTTGTAGAGAATTTAAGTCTTTATCGAATGAGACTAAAACCAGATTTTTAGGTCACTCGGAAGTGTTCCCAACATCGCAATCAAAGACTGCCGGATGACTTTTGAACCACCCTGTACTGTAATAAATTCTTAGAACAAACCTTTTCTAGTGTTTCAATATGATACTTGTAAGCTTCTCCACGCGTGCTGATATACAATTCAATGTTTTTTTTATCAACAACTGTGTAAATAGAATGTTCGAGTTCTTTCGAGTAACTGTAGATACAACCAAATCGACACCCGAGATTTGGGAAACTAAGTTGTAAGATATATTCCAGACAACATTCTGACATGTTTCTGACCAAGAATCGAAACTGTTTAACTAATATTTCTTGTATTACCCATCCTCCCATTCTTCCGTTTTTTCTCGGTATTTTTTTCCTTCACCATACAAAACATGGTGTTGTCTACTACTTGTCTCTTTCTGAACCTCATACCAAAACTTAATATATATGTAACATAATTATTGAGGAAGTTAACCTTGTGCTGTACTTCAGCAGATGGGATTAATCTATATAGATAACTAAGAGTTTTTTTTTGATTGACTATTCACTTAATTTCGCAAAAAAATTTCCTTTTAGTTATAGCTTTGAATCAGGTGGATATCATAAGTGCATGAAATTAATAAAGCCATTCATCTGCGACATCTATCGATAAACTAGAAATCTTTGATTATGGCATGCCCATAGCTTTTTAACTTGTTGATTACTCAACTTTAATTTTAATGATAAAATCACAGATTTAGTCTATCATTTGGTTCAATCAATCAACAAAACGGAATACCATAATGGTTCAGGATGCCATGTCTGTCTGTTAAAATAAATTATCGTCGAAGTGTTATATACGAGCTTTTGGTTCAATGGACCTATCAACAGTTTCTATAAAGCCTTCTTTGCTGTTTTTAATGACTCAAGAAAACGCAGTTCACATTTCAGTACAATGTGTAATACCGTTACTGATGTAATTTTTCTAAAATACTTAGTTCTAATGCGTAGAAATCGTTTATAGTTTTATTAGTTTTCAGAATTCAACAACTTGCTGACGCTAAAACTGCTTTTAGTTTTAGTATTTTGTATTGCGTATGAAATTCTCTGTATACTTCAACAGTATAAATGAAGCGGCGAACAAATTTCGATAATGTAAAAGTACGCAAGTCTTTGCGTCGAACACGACTAACTGAAGGCGTATATGGAAGGTTTGTATTTCATCTACGTTTTTCTTTATAAGTTCAATTTCTGTTACCATTTTGCTTTATGTCTTTTTAGTGCTCTAATGTATCTAAAATTCATTTGCATATGGGGAATTATTATGGCAGCTGATTTTATGCTTGAATTTCGATTTGAATTTTTGTGGCCATTCTGGCTTGTATTAAGAAGTATCTACGATTCGTTTAAATATCAAGGGGTAAGAAATATTGTTTTAATCCTTTGCATATCATCCATAACTTAGGGATGTACTTTTTTTATTTGCATTTTCAGTTGTTATTCTCAATATTTTTTGTATTAATTGCATTTGTTGCCGATCTTATATGTTATATTTTACTACCAATTCAATGGTTATTTTTTGCTGCAAGCAGTTACGTATGGATTCAGTACGTCTGGCAAACCGGTAAGAGATGTTAATGAAATAACTCTTATTTATGTTAAAAAAATGTTAGAGAATGCCATAATGTATTATGCTGTATGTGCAGTATATTGTGTTTCTCAGAAAGTTATGGTGTACAGATAATTTTGTAGCAATTACACGTCATTTTTCGGTTGATCGCATTATTCTTTTATTATTCAGATTAGTCACAACCAACATACTTAAATATGCGAACCTCTTGTATTCAATTGTACTCTCAAGTTTTATCGTCTTTTTTAACTTTCTACTAATTTATTAGTTGGTTATTATAACGAGCGTTTTTTTGCTCGCTTTTATACTATAGTATATGTGTTATTGAGCCTATAATAACAGTGAAACACAACAATTTGATTTGACATCCTGTCTCACAGGCGCTAGTAATAATGCCAATCGATCAGCGTAACGTTTTTTGTAAAGGGTTTGGTGCCATGTTCTTTTTTCTGTTTAAGACACAATACTTTTGCACTTTTAGAGTGAAACACACAAGTATGTGCTGATACGAAAAAAAGATAAGCAGACTAAATTGTTTGTGGGAAAAACTGCAGCCATTATTATTTTGATTTTCATTTATGGTTTCTATGTTTATGCGCGCAATTATGTCCATATACTTTTTGCTTGTTTTTTTTTCTTCTGTCTTTGGGGTCATAGACAGAGCGTCAAGCTAATGTTCGCAACAATTTGAACTTTTAATGTTTGGTGTTTCTTTATGTACTTTTGTTTTTTAGAACGTGGCATATGTCTAGGTACTGTTGTTCTATGGGTCCTTTTTGTTTGGCTCGAGGCATCTGTACGATTAAGAGAAATAAAAACAATAGATTTATGTAGACCGTTTGCAGCGCATTGGTACGTAAGCGCTAAAATTGATTGGGAGAACTTTGAATATCTGGTCACTATTTTAGTATTGGATATCCCATGGTCACATTAGGCTTTGGTTTTAAAACTTATCTTGCATACAAATGGCGTTTGGTATACACTACAATATTCTATCTTTTCTGATAAATATAATCACGCATTCTATTTGTTTCATTGTAGAGAACGCAACGTGACGTTCGTAAAACAAACGAATCTTATGCACAGTTATTATATCAAGCATTACCCACTGAGGTACAGCAATCTCAGCAAGAAGCAGAAAAAGAAAAATTAAAAGGTCGGTAGTGATTCTATTCAGTCGTCTCATGAAGTTATATTTGTTCTATCTGTTTCGTCTAGGCCCATTCCCCGAACATTATGATGAATGTACATCGAATCATTCAAACACAAATGCTATTCAGCAGTCATTATTAGAACCAGACCGTTATGTTGCTCCACTTCGAGACAGAGGCGGAAGTAACAATACTACTACTAGTAGTAGTAACAATGATATCCATTCAATATTATTTTCTTCATCTACCACATTACCTTCATCTTCATCGACAACGACATTTTCTTCGACTTCAATTCATAACAACAATAATAATCTTAATTCAAATTCATTTTTATCTTCTTTATTACAATCAAATTCGACTCAGATTCCTTCTTCTTGTACAATACCAAAGCGCTCTAAAACAACGGCAGTGCCGACGGCACCTGATGATTCTTCTTATAATAATCTCATTTCGACGAATAATTCTTCTGTACAGTTACAACGTTCTTCGAAATCTTCTTACTCCTACAGTCATACAAATGGACATGTTGATGAAGAAATTGCTGACTCTTATAAACAACAAAAGTCATCTCATTTGAACAGTGCACCCTCATTATCTAGTCTCACAAATGGGCCATCAACAACAACAGCAACAAATAGAAAGAAAGAAAGATTTAATGGTCAAAACACAACATCTGTTATAACTTCAAATTCTACTGTAAATAATCGACGACAACAAAAAAATCAATCGACTCATGATTTATCTACTCATATAAATGGTTTTGCAACATCAGATTCTTTGGACATGGATAAAAGGTGGCTTACTTACCTCTCTAAGTAAAACTGATGTTTATTAATATTTTGTATTTTTTATAGCGCTCAAATTACAAAACTGGAATCAGATATACAAAGGCTAAATCAATCATTAGAAAAACAAAAAGCATCAGATTTACAATTACGTGCTCAACTGAATGATTCAAAAATAAATAATAAAAATTTTGATGATCTAAAAACTGAACATACAACATTACAAACAAAGTATACAGCGATAGTGGCTATTTTATTGTCTGCGTAAATAATTGAATTTGTTTTTTCTAGATACGAAACTCTCACAACACAACGTCAACGTGACAAACAACGTATCACCGATTTAGAACGTAATTTTGCTGAAGAACGCCAAACTAAACAACGTTTAGAATTACAAATCAAAAATGAAAAAAGTACAGCAAAAAAATTACAAGACGATATGGCCAAACTAGCACTTGTACCGGCAAGGTAGAGTAATGGAAAACATTCTCTAATTTTAAATCTTAGTTTACTATTTTTATTTTCTTCTAGAAATGAATGTTCGGATCAATGTTTAAAACGAAAACGTGATCAAGAGAACGAAACAAGAGAATTACGTAAATTACTTCAAGACAGAGATGATAAAATTAAAATACTAGACAATGAAATCAAAGTAAATATAATAGAAGATTTGAATATATATGTATCTCTTTAATCACGTTTTATTTTTTTATCGTTTTCAGACATTAATGAAATATCGTGAATCTCATGCCGATACTGAAGTATTATATCAACATTTAACTCAGTTGCAAGACAGAAATGCTCATCTACAAGATAGTTTAAGTGCTGAAACAAGAATTAAATTAGATTTATTTTCGGCACTTGGAGAAGTTAAACGGCAATTAGAAATTGCACATAGTATGTACAAACCAGAATTAAATTATCCCTTTTATTTGTTCCCTGATGAATAATCAGGTACAGTCAGTGATAGAAAAAAAGAATAAATTCTTTAGCGCTTCTTTTTCATCTTTGTTATACATTGATGACGTAGTGATGAGCGTATTTTTTTGATCAACTCTTTTAATGTTTTTGTTTTCTTTTTAGATAATCTACGAGATAAAGATCTTGAAATACAACAATTGCACTCACATTTATCTGGTACAATGGTCAATGGTCACAACCATGGGATTCGGCAAAATTCTGGATGTTCATCGCCAACAAATCATTTAGATGGCAATAACAATCAAATGATTATACCAACGTCAACATCAGCCTATTATGCTGTTTCAAAATCACCACCTCCAACTTTGCAAGCGCCAAAAAATTCAAATCTCGATCCAAATGCTCAAGATTATTGTCCAACAGTTTGATTTAAATAAAAGAAGAAACAAACATTTTTAGATTCAGTTTTTGCTTGTTTGATTTTCCTATGATAAAAACGTTAACAACAGATTTAAATTGACGTATATTTTTTCCTTTTTTATATTAGTCCTTGGTTTACCCTGTTCCCATTGTCTATCCTACTTCATTCACAGCATCTATATCGCGATTATTGTCTGTTATATCTAATGTTTCTCGCTTTTTTTCGTCTCTATTTTATATGTGTATTTCATGTGTATAAAGAAAATCAAGATGACACAGAGACGGAAAAAAAAGAAAAACTAGAACACATTTTTTTTTGTTGTTTGTCCGTCTGTACTTTGCTTTGTTTTTTTTTTTGTTTGAAAAAAAAGAAGGAAACTAAGTGGAAATGAATAATTGTTTTACTTTTTGTGTTTTGCGATCAAAACACCGGATCAAAACTGCGAGTTATCAATTAAGTTCGATTCCATTTTCATACAGAAAAAATCGAAATCAACCAGAACTCACACATTGATCTTCTCATTTTGTTGACTGATGATAAAGTTCGCTTCCCCGCCCTTAAACATTCTTACATATTTCTTGAACTGTATAGTTGAAGAAGCGCTTTTTTTAACATTCAATTCTGAAAGTTTCTTTTCTTTATAAATGAACTGCAATTAAATCTTGTATACAAAATTTTGAGCTGAATTTTAATCAGAACAAAATGTTGAATGGTTTGACTACGATAGTTCTCATTTGTTTAGCAGTGTAGAGAAAAAGTATAGACAATCAATCTTCGCACCAACGTTCTGCTAGGAAAAAAAAGTACTTGTTTCTTTCTAAAAGAATTGATATATTGAATATGATGATTCTAGATCAAATATTTTCACATAATTAGCACGACAAAGATGTCTATTGATTGTTTGACAAAAATGAAATATCATTAGTGGTAAAATTCGACTATTAATTCCACGTAATCGTGGAGAATTATTGCCTGTATTTTTTGTTCTATTTTTAATCTGTGTCTATGTTACATTTAAATGTTTGTTATTTTACCATCAATTTATAATAATATATTTACGTAAAAAGACGTTTGTTCATTTACAATTTATTAGATAATATGATACTATGTATGATATGATACAATTATTTATCCTGCACTGTTATCGCGACGTAATGCTGGATCTAATAATAACGGTGTAATAAATCATCATTACTAGCATTATTGTCATTCATGTGGGGTAAATGTCATCGTTGTTCATTTTGGAGAGATGTCTAGATTATAGAATATTAGATATTATGTTTGTTTTTTATTTTGATCTTGGGTTCGTATACAGTTGCAAGCTTTTTTATTCAAAAATTGCATTCGTACCTCAATCTCAGAAAGATCTCTGCCTAATGTTCTTTTAACATGATAGTTGGTAATTTCTCATCTTTTTTTTAATTTCCAGTTTGGTCTTGATTATAGCAGTGCGTTGCATTTTGACTAGATACGATTTGATAGGCAAATTTTCTTATAAAGTTATAATCGGTAAGCTTCATCATTGTGAATAATAAACGGAATGATAAAAGACTATTCTTATTTCAGCATGCATATTTCCATTAGCCTTTATTAATTTCTAACCGTCAAATATCGTATGAATCTATTAAAGTTTATAGTATGAGTACAAAAATGTTGAATATACACTTGGGAAAAAATGGTATTTAACTCCAGTGTCGCCGTTCATATCTTCGATATCATTTGATGCAAAACATCTGATATTCAAAAAAATATAACATCAATCGAAAGAATAAAAGCTGGAGTCTAATAATCTATCCAGAAAGACATACGCTTTAGCACCTATTATAACTAATCTCGCAGAGTATGCATCCCAAACCTTTGTTGTTGTGCGCGACAAGACGACGGATGAAAAATGAAATTATACATTATGAGAATGTTTCTAAAGATAGAGAACACTTTCTTGAAAGTATTTTTCTCTTGTTTCTCTGTTCATAACCAACGTCTTTTATGTAAAGTGAAAACATGGTTGTGATTGTTGTGTATCGGTAAATCATATGTTTAACTCTAGAATGTCATTCTTGTTCATATTTACTTTCAACGTGTATGTACTACGTTTTTATTGTCTTATCGCATGATTTAACGCCTGTGATACAAAAGTCAACGAACACAATGCACACGCGTGCTATTGTTGTTGTTGTTGTGTTTATTCGATTTGTCATTGTATTTTCATGATAAGTGATGATCAAACAAAGACGAAGTAAAATATTCTGTACAACTTTGTCACTATGTTAGAATTATATCTGTTGCAAGAGTGGAGTATCAGAAATTGATGTACCACCAATTTCGTGATATTTTTTATAGTGAGACTGTAACTTGAACATTTTATAGTACAACAGAGTGTGGCTCTCATTTTTATCAGACATAATCGATACTTCAGCACACTCAAACCATAGTTTGAGCAGCTCTTTTCGTTTGTTTGTCCGTGATTAATTGTTTTTAATAGTTTCTGTTTTTACAGACAAAAAAAAATGAACTGACGATGAATCCAAATTCAAGTCGTGTAGCGGGCACCGATGGTAGCGATTTTATTCATCGTGAGCGTATTGCCAGTCATTATCGAGTTAGCACGAAAATTAAATATCGTCTACGATTATTAATCTATCTTCATTTTCTTCTCGCTCTCATTGTTGTTATTCAAATATTATTTTATCATAGTCGCTCGTTTTTTCCCACATCTGCGCCCAGACCACATCTCTGGGAGTATCTATGGCTAATTAGTCTATTTGCTTCTATATGCGGATTATGTTCATTATCACGAAATAATTTGTTACTGTTAAATGTATTTTTTCGTGGTACAATTATATTTGGTCTAGGAACAATTTTGTCAACGATAATTATTAATCTGACTGGTTTATTCACATATTCAAAATTAAAAAGCAAACAGCAACATGAACAACAAATGTTTTTGGGATTTCCATTACTCGTGTTGTGGTACATATTTTTAGCTATTGCTGTACAAGTACACTCGTACAGTTTATATTTGGCTAATACGTTGTTGAAAAGTTGGCAGCCAAGACAACGACAGCAATAAGAGAATCATCAACATTATAATCCTCGTTAAATAAATTAAACTAACTAAGAGAATCTAGTCAAATTTTGGTTTACATGCAATAGAGCTTTTTTAAGCAGTTGTTTTCCGTTTCTCGGTTTTTTGTAAGTTTCAATCAATAAAAATGATTGAATAAACGACATTCTGTTTCTTTTTAAAGAGATAAATATGTGTGCGATACGCTTGAAGTCGAAAAGAAGTTTTCATGAGTGGGGAATATGTTGGCAATCGTGACGTGGGCTCATCTCAGTTCTGAATCTTTTGATTCAGATTCTGAGAAATAGTTTGACTCGACCAGAAAGTCGCTCTTTTCCTCCACAAAAGGACGAATATCAAATTCGTTTTCCTCGAAGTATTGACTTTTAGAATGTTCTATGTTAAACCTGATTTGCAAAGTTCATTTTAGTGGAAACTACCAATTCTAAGGGAAGATTTTTTTTGAAAAAGTGATCGGAAATGAAAAATTTCATCAGAAACGTTTTGTCTAAAATATTTGAAATGTCTCATTCGATAAAGTTTCATCCTCTGATCTGACGAATATGTTCTTAATTTTGTGAGTATCTACACTAATATCTTGTTGGTGTTCTATTTTGATCGAATAAAAGAGGCCGTTGGTACTATGATTATATAGGTGTGAATATATAAGGAGTGATTCAAATGACGAACAATCAATTGAACAACTAGTGGAAAGAGGTAATCCTTTATCACAACAAGATTTAATGTTCAGAGAGATATTACATAATACGCAATATCGTCTGCTATAAATGATCGTATTTGTCTTCAACAGATAAAATGATTGTTAAAAATAATCACTAGTTAGACTAAAGAACAATGTTATTACCGTTTTTTAAAAACTATTACCAACTACTACTATTCGTTACTATACTAAACGATTTTATAGGTTTAGGTTATGAAATTTTTATACGTTCGGTTGTAGGTTACGGTATTGATAACCTATTTTTAACCTAAACGAGAACAAAACGATTTTGAACGACTACATTAAAATCGCCAATACTTTGAATAATAAACCGTAGTCTTATTGGATCAAATAACTGCCATGAGCAATATCAGATATCCTTCTCTTGGCACGAGCTGAAACTTTCTCACTTAGTACTAATCGCATCAATATTTACTTATACTAGTCGAACGGATGTAATTCTGAAACCATTTAAGTGGAACTTTATCGCTCAATCGATACAGTTCAGACTGAGGTTCTCTAGTTTGAACTGAACTATTTTTTACTCAGATTGCCACTCGATTTTTCCTATCGGTTTGTAGAGGACACTTTAAAGTATATATTTCAAAGCTTTTTTCGGATACCGGACCTGTAGTTTTCGAGAAAATAATTTTTTAAGTTTAGTCTCGGTTTTTGCTCGAGTTTTAAAATTTTAATAGCATTTTCAGATTTCTACATAGTGCCTCGATTTTGATGTCAATCGATAGAGGACATCAGGATGTATCTACAAAAAATTCGGTCAAGCTTTCAGTCAAGTTTTGACTGAGTTATTCCACTTTGACCTGCCCGATGGCATTTTGGAACAAGAAGTTTTTTTAAAAATACCTTGAACCAAATTTCGCTCGAAGGAAGCATTTTCAAGAAAACGTGTGGGTACGAAAGTTGTTCAGAATCAGATTCTCTGGAATATGAACAAAGGATTTTTTCAAAATTTCGTACCCACACGTTTTCTTGAAAATGCTTCCTTCGAGCGAAATTTGGTTCAAGATGTTGTGAAAATATTTTCACTTAGATTTTTTTGTTAAATTTTTCCAGTTTGTAGAGGACACTTCGAAGTATATGTTCTGAAGTTTTTTCGGCTTACTGACATTGTTTGACTGAGAAAAAAATTAATTACTTAAAATAATGTTGTTAAACTTTTGAGCACTATTTTGTACAAGCTTTTCTATCAGACGTTATTTAGATAAGAAACAATAACGATCTGGAACAAAGCTGAAATTTAGGCTTTTGAAACCAGATTTTGGGAAAAATTTGCATAGATTAATTAGGTTACACTATTGTTTTACGTTGGGTTACTAAAAACATTAATAGGTTAGGTTTAGGTTTAGGTTGTGAAGATTTTTATAGGTTAGATTGAGTCGTAACCTTGCAGGGCTCTATTCCAGAGTACCAGCAACGCTTTCAACAAATTCTACTAATATCAGTTGCCGTTAAACCGTTAGATACTCTGTTAGAAAAATATCGGTTAGACCTTCTAGCAGCGATCGATAATGGCAATGAAAAATGAAATTTTTAATGTTCAAGGACATAAAAAATATTAGATGCCAACTACCCTACGGGCAAATTGGAAAACCGACAGAGTGAAACGTATCGTAGAGACACTTTAGATACCGCTTGAATCCCTTAAATACGATTAGAGCACTGCAGTGCTCTAGTAGTAAATATATGATGCATTCTGTCGGTAATAATGTTTCAGACTATAAATGTATCAAACTATACAGAAGTGTAGACTGATAAGTAGCACGTGACTACTTAATGAATCACTCTTAACAATTAATTATCCCATAGAAAAGGTATTTAAAAAAATACTCAACTTTTGAGACTCATTACTTAATAATTAAAACATATATCGAAAAAATAACTTTAGCTGTTTCATCTACCTCTTTCGCAGGATGGGCAAGTCCGAGCCCGGACTCGAATCCGGACTGGAAGATTTTTTGAAGGACTCGGACTCGAACTTGAGTTTTTGTATTTCGAGTCCGATCTATTCAACTTTTAACACAAATGAACGGAGAAAAATGAAAAGCGAAATAACAATACCCTGTGTTTCACAAGAAATTGAAAAGTTTGTTGGAGAGACGGACATGCGAAGTAACCGTACTTTCGAAAACTAAATATCTATCCAGGGCTCAGTAAATTAAAAAAGAGAAATAAACCACTCTCATCAGAAAAGAATCTAAAAGATTACCGGACTCGAAATGGACTTGGCTCGGATTCGTCCATACCTGCTCTCTTGCACTTCCGAATGATATTTTTCTCAAAGCTGTGCGATTAGTAATAGCTGAGAACGAGTGACTGACTCGAAGCAGAAAGTACGGTCTAGAAGAAAGAACTAGATGCCAACTACTCTGAGGGAAGATTGGGAAAAAATCGACTGAGTGGAACAGTAAACAGACGAAATCAGAACATTCAGAAAGTCATAACTGTCTGTGTATCTTCTACATCATGTTATTCACACTGACATAACAGTTGATTCATTATCGTGTTACTGTAACTTTCATCATATCAAGCTCTATAGTATATATTCAGTATGAAATGAATCCCGTGACGATTAATTATCTCATAGGAAAAACGATAGAATTTTCTAAAAAGTATACTCATTTTGTGACACTAATTATAGGATAAGTAAAGCAAATATTCGAAAACTAACTTCATATGCGTCATCTACGACCTCTATACTTTCGAATCATCTTTTCCCGATACAAATCTATACGATCAGAGATGACCGAGAACAAGTGTCTGAAAAACAGGTAGAAAGAAGAAGAATTTTTTCTGCTGAAACAGAATAAGTCTCCTTGAGTTTCACTCAGTCGACTTAAAGAAGAATTTTTTGTAGTGAAATAGAATAAGCCGCTCCTAGTTCACTCGGTCAGCTTAATTAATTCATCGTACCATATCACTCACTACAGACTACTTTCCATTAAAAAGATCCGTGCGTGTGAACATTTTTTGAATAACTCGAGAACGATAAGAGATATGCAGTTCTCACTGTTGGAAAGAGGAGATTTCTGCAATGGATTTGACAGGCCAGACTGATCATGCAAGGTCGATGTAGCTAGCTTGTTCCATTCAGGAGCTATAAGCATTTCACCGAGTCCCGATTTCGGCCAGTTGACCTTGGACAACCCTAAAATGGGTCAAAATAGGGGTAATCGGCCACGCTGAGCCGGTGCTGTTTATTTTTAGTTTCAAACCGATCTAAAGCCACTATATCAAGGTTTTCAAATTCCAGTATTCTGCCGCTATGTTGCGTATAGGGCAGATATTTCGAATAAATGATAGAAGCGTGGCCGTTTACCCCTATCTTGACCCATTTTAGGATGATCCAAGGTCAACTGGCCGAAATCGGGGCTCTCGATGAAATGCTTATAACTCCTGAATGGAACAAGTTAGCTACCTCGACCTGCGTGATTTTGTAGAGGACAGTCTGGTCTGTCAAATCCATTGCAGAAACATGAAAATCTATTTTTGGACCCCATATTGACAGGTTGGTTTTTCAGAATGCTTCTGGAAAACCTTTTAATTTGATTAGATTTTACATGATCAGATACCCCCAGGTCTCCTCTTTCCAATAGTGAGAACCGCAGGTCTCTATCTCTTATCGTTCTCGAGTTATTCAAAAAATGGTCACTCGCACGCATTTTTTTAATAGATAGTAGATAAAACTGAATTAGAAACTATCTTAGATAGTGATAAAGCCGTTATTGATCAATGAATATGTGAGTTTATGCAAAATATTTGAATTCGACAACTAACTTATGTTTACATTTCAAATTTCGGAAGATTGAGAAATATTTGATGTTTTGACGGCGATAAAGTTGAATCATTTATGCGGCGGCAATAAGTCAGATAATGTCTAGTGTTCTTATAATTGTTTTTCTCCATCCATGTCTAGTTACATCGTTGTTTTGATTTCTTTTTATAACTAGTCTCTTGTAGGTAGGGTTCGATATACTCAAAATTAAGGCTTAGATATTACTACGTGTAAAAAAATTTTTCGTGAGTACAAAAGTTGTAGACTAGTTTTAGCTCTGACATTTATCATTGATAATTATAAAAAATGGTTCATAAGACTAATATTTTTATATTTATTGACATTTTATATGCATGTGCTTCACAATTGTCCGATAGTAATGACAAATTCTCTTTTCACTGTTGTGTTCTCTTTCTCCTATTTGCCATAAATTTTTTTAAATCCTTATGTTTTATTTTTTTACCTGGTCTATATAGTGACAAAAACAGGACAAAACTATAAATATAAATTCTTCTACACGCGTCGAACACGTGTTTGACGTTAGACTAGATGGTGAATATTTATTTCTTCCTGTAAAGCTAAAAGTACACTTAATTTTTTTTAGTTAAAGAATTAGCCTTTTATATTGTTTATTAATATAGAAAACTTTCTATAGAATAAAACTATCGGTTATTCTATCGTTTATTAAATGTTAGAAAAATTGTGTGTAAAAATATTAAGAAACAAACACTATATACATGTTAAATTGTGCAGTATGACTTGATCTAATTAAGGGTGGGATAGTTCCAGTTCAGTTCTCTTAAACGGTAACTGGTTAGCCGTTCTCGTACTAAGAACGAGAACTGGTTACCAGTTTTTTTCAAGAATTCAAAATAAAATCGGTGAAGCTAGTGATTGACTTTGTTTAGTCCACTAAACGCACCATCTACGTTTGGTGCGTTAAGCAAAGACAATCTAACTAGCTTCAACAGTTTTATTTTGAATTCTTAAAAAGAACTAATAATCAGTTCCCATTCTTTTGAAAAGAACGTTCAGAAGTTCCCGTTCTTAGGGCGAGAACGGCTAATCAATTCTGAAGAACTTTAGAAACTGTTCTACCCTTAGATCTGATTAATTATTATTATTCTACTTCAGGAATTCCTCATTAAAGCATATATTCTCTCCCCTACTAGGTAAACTTTTTATTCTTGTTTAATCATGCATAGCATAGCTCTATATAGACAGCCTACCTTATTATGTATATTTAATAATAATTGTTTTCTGTTCTTCATTTTTTTACATAATAAATGGTTATTACTTCTATCATCGACCACTGATTAAATAATAAGTCAAAAACATTGAAAAAAACGAATATAAATCAGAGTTCGGAGTGATGTGGACATACAAAAATCGTACTTTATGTATTTTATGTGTAATATCCTTTTCGTTCAAATTATTTTGAAGGAAAGAAACATAACAAATCTTTGTTTCTCTGCCTTATAGGTCATACACGCATAGTATCTTATTATATGTACGTAGCGTGTACGTATAGATGAATCATTACCTTGAGAATATTAATCATATTTTTTAAAGTTATTTTTCAAGATTGATGTTTTCGTTTCGTTCGTTCGTTCGTTCGTTCGTTCGTTCGTTTTTATAGTATATTTTTGTACATTCGACCCTTATTTTTTTCTTTAACTACCTCGTGATTCAATATCTACCCGTGTGTTTTTTTAACGAGAAACAAAACCTTTAACGTGGCAGTTTAATTATTGTTGTGTTTATTGGTCGAAATATTTTTTTAACATATTCAGCACAACAGTGGCTGAGTTCTAGTGTTTCATCAGAATTTAGGATACAATTCCACAAGAATTTAGCAAACATGTGTACCCTAAATTTAGATAGTGTTAGCAGTGGTAGTGTTGTAATCAAACCAAATTTTAGAACACTATTTTACTAGATTCTGCTGGGTGTTGTATGATATACCGGAATTTAGGATCCTAAATTCTGCTGTATGTCACTAAATTCTGTTGTGTGTTACCAAATTCTGGTGGAGATATATTCCTACAAGAAAAATAAACACAGTGATTGTTCCTAAATTCTACTGGGTGATATATGGCACATCAGGTGTGTATCATACATCACCCAGTAGAATTTAGTGGAATAGATACCAGAATTCTTCGCAATGTCGGAGGAGTCGGGGGGGGGGGGGGGAGGGGGGGTGAGGGTGGCCCACAAAAAAACATATTTTAAAAATTAACGCCCAAAAAAATT
>CAJNOQ010000337.1:0-54364 GCA_905250885.1 Didymodactylos carnosus | reverse complement strand
ATATGGCAGGAGCACCTCTTTGAGTTTCTTTTCGAACAAAATCCATTTCTTTTTTAGATATGTCTTATCACTATTTCACAATTATACAACTATTAAATAATAGACCTTAGTACACTGCACTCTTGCACAATTGAACGTTTTAACGCCAAAACGTGTCAAAATTGTATCTCAGTTGAGAAACGAATATTTTCGCAGAAATATTGGTTTCTCAACTGAGATATTCTCAACTGAGATACTTAATTAAAACATAGATTGTATCTCATTTGAGAATATAATTTGTATCTCAGTTGAGTCCAAACCGATTTTTTTCATAAGAAAAATTCTCTATACTTTCTTCCATGTAAATTGTCAGTCATTTGTGTTTATCTTTAATTAGCGAAGCAGAAATTATAAAAATTAAAAATGATAAGCTTTTTCTTTTTTTTTTCTGCGAATATGGTCTATGATGATAATTAACAATTACTTTATGTAAATTACAGGGAACAACGAGAAAACATTACCTTTATTAATTCACTTTAAATTAATACTATTATATATATATATATATATATATATACACATTGACTCCTAGGAATAATGAGTGCTCTATTAAGTTATTTTTATCCTTCAATTTACATACTTTTTAATTCTGATGAATTTCTTAGAAGAAGTTTTTTTTTTCTTCTTCTTTTCAATTCTAAAAGAGAATAATACAATAATAACATAACAGATAAGATGAAATATCTCATTTTCTTTTCTGTCTTTTTTACTTTCATCCTGCTAATAATAAAACTAATATATATATATATATATATTTTTTTTGTCGTTGGTTAATTTAGTAAAACACTTTTACGGTTAAATTGAATTTAATATAATCAATAGGTAAGGTCTTGTTCGTATATATATTATGTATCGTCTTTATTTTTAGATAAACAAGGTCACAGTATTCCCTAATAATAAATATATGTTAATAATTTTCTTTCAAAAAGATATTTTTAGTTATAAATAGCATTATTTTTATTTTGTTTTAATCTCTCAGAGAACCGATTATATATATATATATATTCATTAGTAGAAAGAACAGTACAGAAGAAGAAAAAAATAATAATATTTTTTATCTATAAAAATTAAATAGTAAAATATTAGCTTAGTTCAACATTTATACATTCTAAGATTCTCATAAAACAATAGTCATAATCATTTAAAAATAAGTAATTGAGTTTGATATCTAAAAAGGATAGAATACAATATCATCATTTCTTTTATCTTTCTTTCATCATGAAGAAAAGGTGCCCGATGAGATTATGGTATTATATGACATTAAGAATTTTATATATAATTTGTACTGGAAGCTATCTATATAAGAATTTTGTTTAGGATCGTATCATAGATACTACACTGTACCTCTCTCTCTTTTTCACACTTTTACAAATGATTAGTCGTCCCTAGAAAAAATAAAAAATTTGTCAAACTATATCTCTGTATATAATTCCAAAAAAAGATTCATATGTGACATTGTTAATTTTTGAAAGTACTTTTTTTCTCTATTGTAGCTTTTCTCCTTTTGTCATATTTTTAAATATTTGTCTTTTTTTCTAGTAGTGCGGTTTACTGTATGCACAAAAAAATTTTAATTTTTTAACCCATAAGAGTTATGCTGTCAAATTTGACAAGTTTAATATTTATCTTCATTTGTTGTTTCTAATCTTAAAGTTATGAAATACTTTTATGTTTATTTTAAATAAAATATAAATGTAAAACTGTTATTTTATCGTTAGAGATAATATATACATATACATATTTCTAATATCTATTGAATGAATTTGAAAACTGAAATCAGTATATTATTTTCATTCTAAAATAACTTCTTTTTATTCACATCTTATTTTATTAAAAATACTGCGTACTCTTCTTTATTTTCTACTAGAGTAAAATAAAATCTATTCAATCTTTATTGACATTATTCTTAATATGTTTCTGTTAGAATAGAAAGGCACAGATTTTGTGACAGCTTGGAAATAAACATATGCAAAACGTAAGAATTCTAAAACGTACTACTCTTTTGCTCTTTTTTTTCTTCTTCTTCTTCTTCTTGAAAAGTATACAACTGTAATACTGACCGATATAATTATCACATAAATAAAAGACATCTTATTGTCATGTTGAATATGCATCTTATCTTAGCAATAAACGTTATGAGTAAAGAAATTATTTTCTCATTAATAATTTAATTTTTAAAATAATTAACGAAAGAAAATCATATATTTTTTTGAGACATTTTTTAAGTGAGATAAAATCTAATTTCACTATGGCAATGAGATATTCAATATAATCATTATTAATAGATGAAATAATGCTAACAACAACAACAACAACAACAACAATAACAGAAACGATAGCACTAGGTCGCCCTTTGATTTGGACGGAAATCTTGTATGAAGATGGATTGGAACGAGAACCACGTTCGGTAGTTCGATGGTTAACCGTTGCTGTGTGTACTATTGGAGTTGTAGGTAATTAGACATTTTACACTACTGTATCAAAGATACGTATAGATATATTCGGTATTTTTTTACAGGTAACATATTGGCTGTATGCACCTTGTTACACCGACGAATGCGTCAATTATCCACTTATACTTATTTAACAGCATTATGCATATCAAATACGTTATCTTCAATGTTTATTATTATTTTTGAACTGGATGTTCTATTTCAACCGAATCGTTTCGTCTGTATTCTAATATCATTTTCATCAGCAATGGCAGTTAGTATGTCGGCATTGTCGACCTGGTAAGTGTTTAAAAATACAATAAAATTTTTTTGTTTAGTTCGTATCGGATTTATCTAGTATGAGCGATAGTCTTCGACAGATTAGATCTCTTTTTATAGATGTGTTAGTTCAAATTTGTTGCAAAACCATAGATCTGTTCGATATATTAGAAGGTTACTAATTTCTGTGTTAGCGGTACTTTGAGGTATTTTCTCTAGTATGATGTTTCGTTACTATCGTTTCATTAAAGTTACAGGACTTCCCGTACAAATCCTCTTTTCTATACCATTTCGAACTCAGACTTCCACAGACTAAAGTCCATCATGTACTGTAAACTAGAAAATAAGTTATAAAAAACGAAAGACGATTTTCTAAGAATCCATATGTACATTCACCGGCGATTTTCTACCTTTCTTGAAAGTATGGTTTTTAAAAAAGTAGAAAACTAAATCTGACTTCCTGTTGTTCTTTAAACTGGAAAATCGCTCTCGACTTCTAGTCGGAAGTATTTTCCAAACATTTACTACTTTATAGAAAATTACTAGCAATTTTCAGTTATTGTCGCACAGGCTGTCCTCTATGACGGGAGCAGTGTGCGATCAAAAATCATATTTTGAGAAAGTCATTGACACATCGAAATATGTGAATTTTCAACGAATATTGCGTGTTCTTTTATACGAATGCAACAGCAAAACCATAAAGGTGAATGGAAAAACGACAAAAAAAAGCAATTTTTATAAATCGCGACTTTTCTGCAAAATCGGTGTTTCATTTTCAACTTGCTAGAAACTTGATTTCTTTGAAATATCATAACACTTTTCCATTTTCTTAGAAATTATTGATTATCCAATTTGTTCTAAATTTATATAGCATATTATAACTGTTTTAAAATGTATAGACTTTTTCTACGTCGAGTAACAGTAGAACAGGTTTTCTGACTGTCAAATCTATAAAAAACGACTGATGCCAATGGTTGAATTTTCTCTTCGTAGCTGCTTGATAATTATTTTTAGTTAAAAGTTCAAAAGAGTTGACTATCGAAACTGGTAGATACGTTGTTTTCTCGTAACAGGAGCCAAATTGTTGTTCATGGCAATAACGTGCCTCACTTGCGCAAACTTATCCATCATGCCGTTAGTTGCGCTCTAAATATACCTTGTTGCTTCGTATCTTGAGAAAAAATAACTTCATTATTGGAATTTATTTCAGAAAATTATTTTAAAAAGCTTCAATATCGCATAGAAGGAAGCACCAGCTCTAGAACTGGTCTTTTGATACATTCGTGGAAATAATCGTACCTTATACCATTTGTTACCAATTCAACATGCCAATCAAGGCTTTTCTCTGCAAACATATCACCAAATCGAAAAATTTTAAAAGCCTCTTCGATTAACCCCTCCCCTTCCCCGTACTACACACACTCCGATTCAAAGGTTATCGCGTACAAGATAATCGACTAGGGAAAAGTTGAATCTGCAATCGATTTTAACCGAATAAGCTTTTAAAATTTTTCGATTTGGTGATATGACAAACCGTTTGAGAATTTTATTCTATATTCAATATTATAATTTTAACAAAGTAGAATTGATCTGAATCAATTTTTAATTTTTTTACCTTATTCAATAAACATACGAAAACCTATCATATCTTGTTTTATAGAGAAAAACCTTTCAGTCAACACTATGCATTTAAAAGACATTTAAAGAAAGTAGCCTTGGAATTAGATATCTTTTTTCAGAAATCTTCTTGGTGAATTACTGCGTACCTATCTGCATCAGATTCAGATAAGACTATGTGGTGTATGAAAAAAAAATTTAACTATGTTAAGTTATTATTGAGACAGGTCAGAGTTTTCCATGAGTGAATTTTGGCATGCATTGCACTACTTCAGAAGACGCTAAACGTCGATCGAAATGTATAAAATTCTAAATTTGAAGAAATGTAAACAATATGTCTAGTAGACTATTTTGTGATAAATTATAACCTTCAAAGCGACTCTCTTTTCTGCAATTTTGCTCGAAAAACTTTAACTGCAAAGTGTACCGTTGTGTACCCAAGTCATAGACTGAAACAGATACAAAAAACATGATTGGTGAGGCGAGATGAGACAAATTCAACAGCCACTTCAAAAGATATATGGTGTAATAAAACTAATGACAAAAGTAAAGATCAACATTAACCAAATTCTCGATTTAGGATAACTATTGCATTCACAACTGATCGCTATATAAAGATATGTAAACCTTTTAAAGGCGGAAAACTATGTACACGAAAACATGCTTGTTGGATAATTGGTTTCTGTTTTGTTATGTCAGTAATTTATTTCATACCACAATTTTTAAGTTATACATGTTATAAAATGGTTCCTGATCCACAAAATGATACAATAGCCAACGAGACAGACGCCGCATTACATGAAGCATCGTTTCCTCAATTTTATTTACCCGGTTTATCATTATTCGGTAAAAATCTAGCAACACGTTTGATCACTCTGGCATTAATCAAGTGCATTATACTTCGAATACTTCCATTTATAATTGTATTTAAACTAAATTATCATTTAATTAATACTTTATCTCGTTCAAAACGTCGACATCGTCAATTAAATCCTTATGAACAAAAACGAAATGATGTAACATCTATGATCATTATTGTCGTCAGCGTTTATCTATTATGTATATTTCCATCAATACCATTTTCTATCATGTTTTCATATGACGCCGATTATTTTGTTCGAATGTCAACAAGTCATCGTATTTTACAAACTTTTGATGAATTTTCAAAATTTTTAATGATATTTAATAATGCCATACAATGTTATTTATATATATTTTTCGGTAAACGTTTTCGTCGTGAACTATATCGATTATTATGTTGTCCATTTATCATTAATTCACCGGAATCCAGTTTTGTCAATGGCAGTTATGATCTAGTGTTAAGTGGCAAATTTTCATTTGATACTGAACAAGATTATTTATCGTCGATCAAATTCAGTTTTGATCATCCAAGACGTTGGAGTCGTTTGACAACGTCAACAACAAGTTCAGATAGGACAGACACGCATATGGGTTTAATAAAACAATTGAAAAATCGATTATTTGACTGATCAAAATCAATTACTCTATTAGTAAGAAAAAATAATCTTGTTTATTTCTTATGAACATCTTTTCTGAGTTTGAACAAATAGATTAAAAAATCCGTCCGAAATACTTTTGTTTTTTATTTATTAGTATCATCCTTTTATTGTACATTGCTGTCTTTGTATTTCAGTCTCCCAATTTCTTTATTCAATAAAGAGTTATTTCTTTTCGCATATGTTCTCTAGTCAACGTTAAATGAAATCAGTCTTTTTTGGTGCTGTTTTTTTACAGAGACGAAGGAGTTAAGACTTAGTTGAGATACAATTCATATTTTAATCAAGTATCTCAGTTGAGAATATCTCAGTTGAGAAACCAATATTTCTATGATATATTCGTTTCTCAACTGATCAGAGTTGCTAGATGCTTAGGTCGGAAAAGCGGAATAAAAAGTCGAAAATGCGGAAAAAAAGCGGAAACGAATTTTTTACCGTATTAGTTCGTTTTTCACCAAATCCAAAGGGTATCAAAAAACGTTTTCTAGCCCTTTATGGTGGGTCCACTTAAGAAACACAAAAGAAGTACAAAACATCATTTAAATCCCAATATGAAATGATATTGGTTGTTTGTGGATGCGCGTTTTTGATCAGCCGTCATAAATTTCAAGAGTTATATATGGTTAAAGTTATATAAAATTTAATTCGAAACTTTTCCGCCTACGACAGCGGTTAGGATTTTCGGACCGAGTTGGCTTTCTTGAAGATTTAGTATTTCACTATTTTTCACACTCCCTTTCAGCAGCACTTCAGACAAGCTAATGTTTTTCTGTTAGCGCTCTCTCCCGGGACAAATTTCTGATTTAGTTCTCAAAATAGTGCGCATCTGTTTTATAAAAGCTGCAAAAGCATTGTTTTGACAGGACATTTTTTATGAGAAAATGTAAGAATCTTCATTGCAGGAAAAAGGACAAAAACAAAAAATCCTCAAAAAGCGTTTTGCTGCGGAAAAAACTACAGAAAGCGGAATTTGTCCATCTTGCAGTAATGTACACGGGTGAGGTTATTCAATAGTGAATGAAATGAAATTAGGTATATGATGTATCTCTCCTGACTATCTAAGGAATTATCCCCACATTACATGGTCAAAATATTACCATGTATTAAATTATTATCAAGTAATCGCTTGTATGCAAAAAATGTAACAACAAAATCAAACATTATTCATTTAACAAGTTATCAGTAACGTATTTCAAGCAAAAAGAGAACACCTCTTTTATAGTTCATTCTATTGTCATACTATTTAGAGCAGCCTGGGGTAATTATGATCAGGATAAAAAAAATTCTCAGTATTCTTGAAAACAGCACTGCAGCTATTTTTCACCAAAAAAAAGGGATATTTCTCAGGCAGATTGAGCTGAGTCTTATCTATCGATCGATGTAAAAATTATCTTAAAATTCATTAGCGTTAATTAGTACTAATCAATTTCCAGCGAGCAGGTATGGACTGATCATAATTACCCCAAATGGGGTAATTATGATCAGTCAACGTATACCGATGGGATAATTATGATCAGCACAGCCAAAATGGCTGGAATGAACTTAAAGAACTTTGTTTCACCGAAGAATTTCAAGCAAACAAATTAAAACTTAGTTCATTTTGTAGACAATTCTTTTTTCGATTTCTCATGTGAATTGCACATCATTCAGACCTGACCGGAATTAATTAATGAGAAATTACGAAAATTAAAAGAGATACTCATTTTTTCTATATATATGGGTGGGGTAATTATGATCACTCTACTGTTTTTCATGGGGCAATTATGATCAATCCGTGCAAATTACACGGAATAAACAGCATTTGACGTCCGCCAGTCTCTAGAAGTCGGCTTTTGGTCTAGTTCAAGTGAAGAATGTCTTGATAATATTATAATTAATGACATATGTAAAACGCGGAATAAAAATGCGTGTTTTTATTCCGCTTTTTACATATGTCATTAATTATAATATTATCAAGACATTCTTCACTTGAACTAGACCAAAAGCCGACTTCTAGAGACTGGCGCACGTCAAATGCTGTTTATTCCGTGTAATTTGCACGGAATACAGAAAACCACTTTTCAAGGTTTCATGAGAGGTTCTGAGCGAGTTTTCTACGTCAAAAGCTTAAAAAAAGAGAGGAAAAACCGGCTTTTTTCATATGTGGCAAAATATATGCATCTAGTATAAAGTCGATGCATCTAGCTCGAAAGATCGAATGTCGATGCATCTAGATGGAAAGATGGAAGACGAAAAGAGACAAGCGGTGGAGGGGGGGGGAAGATGAGAGTGAGCCACTTCCATCTTTCCATGTAGATGCATCTAGATCGAAAGATCGAATGTCGACATTCGATCTTTCGATCTAGATGCATCGACTTTATACTAGATGCATATATTTTGCCACCCCTCGCTTTTTTACGCAGTATAGTGTAATCATTGCTCGTTTTTTGCCTTGCTTTTCAACTTATCGAAGGCCTTTAATCAATATCGCTGCGTATATGTGTTAGACATGGCACACTCCAACTTTACTGGCGTTTAATAGAAAAGGAAAACTATGTGTAGTTAGCTGTTAAAACAAATTTCAAGGTATGTGAGATGCATGAGTTAGGACAAAGCACAAGAACGGAACGGAAGAATAGTTTAGATAAGAATAGCATTCTTTAAAAATATGTGTAATATTAATACTCTTATCCAAGTATCAAAGCCGTATAAGTTCCAAATGAATTTTTCACTCAAACGTGAGAAACATCGGTCCATTTCAACGAAGAGTTCTTGTTTCGTCGACAACTCACTCTCACACCGCCCCTCCCGCCTCTGATGTTCTCTGATCTATATTCAATATATCTATATTCTATATCTATATTAGATAACTCCGAAGAATCTTTGCAATTGTCGTGGTATCGACAGAAAGAAACCGCCACAGTCTTATGTCTCATGTAATTACAGTCTTATGTAATTAAATCAATTAATTCATTGGAAGATACTAAATAGAGATAAAAGACGAAACGATTAGTGGCATAAGAGAGTATTTTATATGCTTCTTTGATCCATGCTCTCCGAAAGTGTAAGATAAAAGAATGTCTTTCACAAAATGCGTTTACGAAAATTCATTGTACAAAGTAGAGTAGAGCTCATACTACTTCTATTTGAAATGTAAACACCTACTCTCTTAAAAGTTTGTTCAGCTGACAGCAGTCAGCTCTTTCGCGCCAGAGATTCCTTCCATGACTGTCGCAGTGGCTTTGTACGATGGGTCACTTGGTGGTACTCGTGCACTCGTTTTTGCGTCCTATAATGATATCGTTTATCTATCACAACAAGAACACTGGTACAGTGATGGTACATTTTATACGTGTCCATCCATATTTTATCAAATATATTCGATTCATGCATATTACGATGGAACGTCAAGCCCATGCGTTTTCGCGTTACTTGAAGGTAAGTCAGAAGAAACTTATGCTGATTTGTTTTTAGTAATTCTCAGAAAAATGTCCGAATTCCAGTTAGTTATCAGGTTACGAACTATTACAATTGATTTTGAATTAGGTGTTTCCAATGTGTTTGCCAAGGATTACCCAAGTATTATTGTTAGAGGTTGTTTATTTTATTTTGAACAAAGTCTATATCATAAATTTGTTGATCTTGGTTTAAAAACACAATACAAAGATGACGAAACCTTCGTGATTGGTTCAGATCTTTTGCAGCATTATTGTTATTACCATTAAAGCATATGTTATGGGGTTTGCAGTATCTAATTCGTACTCGACCAGACTATCCAGGTATTCAAGGATTTATTGATTATTATCATAATACATATGAACCATTCAGTCGATTTTCGCCTCATATGTATAACCATTATCGTAATATAACACCTCGAACAATTAATTATTTGGAAGGTCAACATTCTCGAATAAACATAGTAATAAACACCAATAATATATTTTTTTTCTGATAATACATTCGTTGTCGCAATGAATATTCATTTGCTCATTCATTGCTTTTGGTCCAAATAATTAGTGGAAATTAAATCCTTATATAAGAAAATAGCTAAATTGGAATATATTTATATGTAATCAACGGAAAGTAAATCCGTATATAAGAAAATTATACTTTTCTATGAAAAAAAGTTAATTAAAATAGAAATTAATCAACGGACAGTAAATCGTGCACTCGCCTTTGGATACATGGCGGTTAATTGTTTTTGAAGACGTAGAAACAATTAGAAAAGAAAAATTCGATGTATATAAACTATATACAGCAAAACTAGTATACAATCAAATGTTCTATAATAGAGGAATGACAGGGGAATAAGAGGGGGAACAGCGGAATAGCGGTCAATCGGAATATATTTTGAAACGTTCCCTAAGTACGAGAAAGTTTAATCTAAGCAGTTGTTTATTAATGGTGATGTAAATGGTGATGATAGAAAAAATAAAGAAACGGTAAACAAAATGAGACACCATTTAAGACATAAAGTACTAGCGGATCTTTATGCTCCATGTTGTACACTGAGAATAAATATCTGAATGACATACAGCAATGGGCCCATGATGGAGTAAGCAACAGGGAGAAGTAGAACAGGGGCCTGTTTCTTAAAAAAACTTAAGTAGAAAATCTAACTTAAGTCCAAAAAAGTTTTTGTCTTTTTTGACTTAAGTAAGATTTTCTACTTAAGTTTTTTTAAGAAACAAGCCCCAGGAAAAAGAAAGAAAAACAAATTTAAAGTGACTAACGTTAATAAGTAGAAATTAGCGACGGTAGTTTTTCGAACGCGGTGAACCGGCGGAAATCACAAAAAAAGTGCGACATGGGAAATAATAGTTTCTCAACTGGGGCCTGTTCCTTAAAAAAACTTAAGTAGAAAATCTTACTTAAGTCAAAAAAGACAAAGACTTTTTTGGACTTAAGTTTGACTTAAGTCAGATTTTCTACTTAAGTTTTTTTAAGAAACAGGCCCCAGAGATACTTGATTAAAATATGGATTGTATCTCAGTTGAGACGTTACGAGACAATGTAAGAATACATTATAGATAACGATAAGAGAAAACAGAATTTCAACTTGAAACATAATATCAATTCTTAAAAAACGTTTGTTTGTTTTAAAAAGAATTAAATTTGTTGATAAACCCAGACGTATTATAATTAAAATGTTTCAAAATCTACTGGGTGGCATCCAGCAAAAAAACACCTATTTGAAGAAGAGAGAGAGATATTTGTTTGTATCGTTTTCTGATCTAAGAAGATTTTAATCAATGCTTTTCGAATGTAGATTTTTTGTCAAATGATGTATATTATACTTCTGAAAAAATTTTAGATACGAAAAGTCGGTAACTCACACTTGCTAGATTTTCAGTGTTTCTCCCCACTAGGGAAACATTTGATAATAATTTCTGACAAGTAAATGCTTAAAACGTATAAAGTTACAAAATAAATTTTACTCGGTGAGTACTATCTGTAAAATACAGAGGTAATCTCTCTTTCGTAGTTAGGGAACGCTTTTCAATTGGAATTTCTAAAAAAGATTCTTAAAAGATTAAGGTGTTTTCGAATTAAAACATTTTTATCGATTTAAAAAAGACAGCTTTCTACATAATCACATAAACACGATCTCTACAATGGGAACAATTTTTCTCGCCGGTCCAGATAAATATGTATATCAACAGTTGTCTAGTTTTCAAAAACAAAAGTCACTCGCATCTAGTTACGTATATTCATTTATTGAATAAACAGCTTTATTTTATTATTTGTTGAAACAAATCATCCAGAGAAAAGATAATTCAGTATTTAAAGAAAAAAAACAGATGTTCTTCAACTTGGCAACAAATATGGAACAACATTGATTTCTTCCAATTAATTGCAACAGGCTCACTGTGTAGATAGGCAAGAAAAAATGGTGTATGTTTCGTCTTCATTTCATAGAGAGAAACGGATCGAATAGCACGAGGTACGTATGAGCAAGCGAAAATCGTTGATAGAAATTATTATGAATTGTTAAAACAAAGGTAGTTTTTCAATAAACTGTTGTTGAAAAGGGCTTGTCGAAGCGTAATGTTGTTACGTTTTTTTCCACACTAATTCTTGATTTTCTCAGCAACGATGAACGACAGAAGGACCGTTCTAGCGTCAATTTGTGTATCGATCTCATCCCCATTTATGGTAAAAAAATTAGCGAAATCGATTTTGAAATGCAGTTTCTGTAGTCGAAAATAGGAGCGTAATGCTGATACGAAAAAAGGCCCTCAAATTTTCGGTAACCTATGTAATTTGGAAAATTTCCAAAACAAAGAATTGAAAAAACTTGTCAAAGACCACATTTTGTAGCTAAATCAAAGGTAAAAAAATTTTTTCTCAGCTATGTTCCTGGAGCCCAAAACCGCATTTTACCAATGTGCCGCTATTACGCAAAAATTTTGGAGCTTGTTAACGAGGGCTTTTTCGACATAACAAGTTTTGTATAACTCAACTTAGACTGCCTGTAAAGTTTGGCATAGAATGAAGACGTCCAGGTGAGAAATCAAGTTACAAATTTTTTGTAGTAAAAGTTTATAATTTTTAAGTTGTTGGAAAATTCTTCACAAAAAATGTTTCTTTTGCGAACTTTAGAAAATTAAAAAAACTTATAAAATCTGTTCTAAGTATCAGAACTTCGAAAAAATGAGCCATTTTGTAGCTAACGTAATTTTCTATCGAATCACGTAGTTTTTAAATTTTTTCAGATAACTGTCTAGGTAAGAATGAGGAAATTAAAACTAAAATTTTGAAACTTTAAAATTTAAATTTTTATTTTTTAAAAATGCCAGATTCATAATCAGTATGAAAAACTGCATCTAGTCATGTATTTAAATCAATTATCCGATGAAAAATATTTTTCAAAAGCTTAATCAGCGAGGTGTCTTGTTACATGAACAAGCCGAAAAATGCTACTGGCTCTAAAGATTTGTCTACAGAACCATGTAACTCTGAGATGATGGAGAACTGTGTTTCACACCTCAGTATCTGCAACTTTCTCATAACACGTCAATCTAAACCCCAAAATGTTAAAGCTTTTGTTTTTTTATGAAGAAACACATTTATTTTTTGTTTAACAATAGAGCCTTAGCGTATAGCTTCTTCCTTTTAATGTCGCATACAGAAATCTGAATGTGAACATAGTGTGCATCTTGTCGTATGTTAGATAAAGAGGATACGCTAAAGATCTAATAAATCGACTCATTAATAATTTGCAAATTGTAGCAAAACTCTAAACTACATCCTGTTATTCATTTTAAAAGTATTCTTTTCAGATGACACGATACCATTTCCTATACATTCTAGTTGTTATATTACTCATCAGTACAGCACATTGTAGGTGACTCTATGCTCTTTTCTATGTTTTAAACTCAGGCAACAATGTACATGTTTGCAGGTAGAACGCGAAAACTATCGAGTGGTTCTCGAGTACAACGAGGAGCAATTCAGGGAATTGTTATCTATAATGGAAATGCTTCGTTACCATCAGATTCAAAATTCTACATTAAACTAATCGATACAAGTATAGATGATGAAGTACTTTCAAAATCATACATGGATATTGAAAAGTTTCCCATTAAGTTTAAACTGGTATATCCATTACATAACGTCCGACGGCTTGGAACATACATGATATCTGTTCGAATCATACAAAATAATAAAACATTATTTATCAAAGATATGAATTTGAATCTACCAGTTGTATTTACAAAGAAGAAACAAGTACAAAATATCACTATTCCAGTCAATGAACCACGTGCGTACATTAAAGATAAGATTTATTTAGTAGCTTTTTTCGTCTTTTTTTTCAGCTCCTTATTACCCTAACATTGAAAAACTAACACCACTACAATTCAAAGTAACACAACGAAGTGGTACTGAAGAAGTGAGTAGTAAGAAAAAAACCATATCAAAGATCCGGACGTTTTTGTATTTGATAGGCGTTTTCGAGTAGTTTATACTACACCAAAAAGCAAGGTATTTATACGTGTGTTGTTTGTAACAAAACATTATTCAGGTGAGAAAAGAAGTTTTCCTTTTTCACTTATCTGTATGCTTTTTTGCCTTATTTAGTTCTGAACATAAATATGAAAGTGGAACGGGTTGGCCCTCATTTTATCAAGCAGCCTTTCATGATAGTGTTGGAACAACAAAAGATACAAAATACGGAATGATTCGAACAGAAGTTCATTGTAAAAATGTGTGTTAAATCTTATAATCTATATTTGAATCGAATATTTGACCACTGTTATTGTTTCATTTGCAGTGTGGAGCTCATCTGGGACACGTGTTTGAAGATGGTCCAAAACCGAGTGGTTTACGCTACTGTATTAACGCTGTTGCATTAAATTTTATTGAACAAGTGAAACAAAAATAGAATTAAATTTTTCGATTTAAAGAGGACTTAATACGAGTGCACAAACAAACTTCATAATATAAATTATCTATGGATGTACACAGCCACTGATCACCACTTGAAAGTTCATCGACGGCGGTCAATGCAATTTTTATCTCGTACACAAAACTTCTATAAAAATAAGTTATGTGATGTGAATACATTCAATTATCCGCCTCACATATCATATTACATTCATTTTTTTATTAACTTAATTTATTATTTACTATTGTTTATTTTACAATAATGATATAAGCCTATGATTCACATTTTTAGGAAAAACAAGTTCTAGGGACGAAAGAGTTTTTCATGAAGAACTTGTTCGATAGTATTTCACTTAAAGCTAAAATTACTTTTTCCTCTGAATTAGAATGTTTTACTTGTTAGCTATTGCATTTGTGCGGCTAATAGTATTTGATGTATGATCAAAGTTTGGTAATATTATTTAACAAAGTGCTTACACTGTTTTGTAAAGAATAGCCTATTACCTTTCTAAAATGGTGTGGTCGTGTTGTGTCGTCAAGATTTCTGCATATATTTCCTGCTTTGTATTGAATTGTGATACTTTACTGTATTGATTATTATTATGCAAACTCTGAAAAAATACAAACTATACCACAGACACATACAATATTCCTTGACATGAGCAGAAAATTTTGACTCACTATTATTCTTTTTCAAAATATGGGGAACTACACAAAATATTTATATGGCTATTGAATCCCAGTTTTCGCCAAGCCCGTTGTGGAGAGCTCGGACTGGCCTTAAATTAACGAAAAAAACCACACCATATGTGGCTAGACGCTAATAGAGCCGAATTTTTGATATTTTACATTTCAAATTAATGGTCAAAAGTCCAAAATTCGAAAAAGTCGCATTAACTTTGGTAAAGATGTTTTTCTAATCACAAATCTAGACCAAATATCAAACATCAAACACCAAATATTGGCCTCTAGCCACATGTGTCAGCTTCAATTTAAGACCTTCCTGAGCTCTCTGCGATGTTTCGTTACCGAGAAATTGGGGAATTACGAAATGGTGTTAAGGTGAAAGTCGCTTTCGAGATATGGTGGCGCCAGTATCTGATGCATGTTTTAGAGCTTCCAGCAAAACTCTCATAACTCTTGATCAGAACATCGTTCGGAGTTGGGAAATATCTCATTTTGATCAGAAATGTTTGCTTTATTTTCCTACATGATAAAAATAATTTTCGATTTGTATTTTAATCGAAAAGTAAAACTTTTTCCAAAAGCCAGCTTTTCAAGGTTTTTAGAAAAGTTTCTAAAAACCTCCATACCTCTTCGACGAGGGCCACATAACATTAGATCCTGATAGTAGATACTGTGAGCTGTCTGATGACGTGCTTAGTTCAATATCGACTTTTTATAACAAAATTTATGTTTCTGACGGGGAGAGAGGGGGCCTTAAATCATTTTACTTGTAAAACATCACATGATTTTATTTGGAAAAAACCCGAAGTAAAATATCTTTTATTTTCACAATACTGTATTCGAAATTGTATATTGGTGAAGACTCTAAAGCTGAACGTTTTGAAATAATTCATAGGAAGTCAGGAGTTTTGTTCAACATACAGTTTCGAAAACTTTCATCAAAATTCAGAAAGAATCTCATTCTTGTGTCAACGCTAAGTGCAATGGATTCCCTGTAAAAAAATTCCAGTGCGGCACTGGTAAAAATCAGTGCGGCACAGCCAGTGCGCATGGCATGCCATCGGTCACTGGCACTGGCGGGCACCGGTGCGCACCCGTGCCGATTGGCATCCGTGCGCACCGATGCCTATATATTTCTGCTGAAAGAGTGCCCGCACTGGTAAAAATCAGTGCCGCATGGGTGCTGCACTAGCAAAAATCGATGCCGCACTGATAATTTATTTAATCAATTTAATTAGTTCTTTATTATGGTTGTTTATGCTGAATTTTGTGTTAGAGTGCGGCACTGATCAGTACCACATCGACATGCCAAAACCATGCGGCAATGTCTCGGCATTTCTCTTATGAGAAGGAAAAAATGAAGCCAGAAAGACATTCGAAATATTAGAAGTAGACCGTAGCGTTAATATAGATAGAAATTGACAAAACAAAACTTCGGCACTGGTGCGCATCGGTGCGAGATTTTTACATTCTTTCTGGCATCGATGCGCATCGGTGCCCAGAAAAAAAATTATTCGGCACAACCGCATTCGTGCACAACCAGTGCCGATAAAATATTTTTTTTGTAGGGTTCCAATAATAATCACATTTGTGTTCCATTTTACACTGAAGAAATTGTCAACGTTCTGTTTGTTGCTTTTTATAATGTCAGTAAAGATGTTTTTCTTTTTTTGAATTTCTATTTGAACTATGTTGCTTCAATCTATATCTTCACCGTAGTAATGTGTGTTGTACTATAACGGATCAACAGTTAATAAATGCAAATAAATAAATTTATTCCAAAAAACAGTCGCTGTGTGTATCAAGTACTTATATTGTGCTTCTCGATCCACGATTACTTCGCGCTTATCCAACTATATCCGTACAGATAAATTACACTTTAAAAAAAGAATACGTTCATTTTCTAAAAAAATTTTAACTTCAACCTTCGATAAATACAACATATTTACAGATCCTCTATACGAGCAGTCGTTCATCAGATCATAAAGACCACACTCAAGTGGATACACAAAAATAATCGTCGAATAGAAAGAATAAAGTTTTTTGTCATAGTATGATTGCTAACAAGCCTCCAAGTTTCACGTAATCGTCTTAATAATCTAGTATTCTGGATAGCAGTAAACATTAAAAGCACAAGAAAATTTAAAAACATACGCAGTTTGATTATTTCAACAACAAAAAACTTCAGCGAAAAATAGTCCTCACACTCATCAACTTAGCTCTCGAATATTTGAAGAAGACAATGACGAACAAAAAAAAGATGTTGAAGAAGAAACACATAGAAGCAGAAGCACAAAAACGACATAAAATATACAACAATTACGTTAAAGCTTCTTAATGAAAAAATTAACGATTGTTGCTTTTCTTTTCCTTCTTCTGTGACTAGAACAGAAAAAATAAATGTTTCTAAACTTAAAAAAACGAGAAGTAAAGATGACTACATACATTTTTAATGAGAATAATTAATATACGAACGAATAAATCGACCATATCAATGAATAACATTAATGCATGTCTAAAGAACAAAAGAGTTGATTCAAAGTAAACTAATAGATAGAGTTAAACATGAATGTTGAAGAACTAAAGCCATTGAAATGATTTTCTTTGTTTCTCATGTCTGTGAGTTGCTAATAGTCTAAATAAAATCTCATAAACATCTTTAACTTACCTGACATAATTTGTTTCACCATTCTGAGCACGAGCAACAATCAATTGTGTGTCATACAAAATGTAGCCACATGCAAGTGCAAGACCAAGATATAAATTAATCTGAAACGACATCAACAACTTTACTTTTTATATCATATTTTCTCAACACTTACGTTAAATAATAACTCAGAACGACCAAATAAACTCATTAAACTGAGTACTAATAAGATTGATGTACCAGAACCTAAGAGACCTAAACACAAAACAAGAATGAAGATAACATTAGATGCAGATAGAAAGTGTTTCTCTACACTTACCTCCAAGATATAAATAAGTACGTTTTTCTGTCCATAATGCACTCAATGTAAAACAAACGAAAACGCATGTTGTCAATAAAAATGCTGTCATCAATATTCTAAAATAGAATAACGAGTTTTTACTTACAGTTAAACACGCTGGATTAAGAAGTCTTCCATACTCATTAACCATATCAAAATAACTCATATAAAATTAAAGACTTTTTCGTCTCTATTTTAGCTTTCTATCTTACTCATCTCAAACTATCTTAGTTTTTAATAACTATTCCACTATCTTGTAAAAAAAATTCCAGTGCGCATAGCATGGATGCCATCGATCACTGGCACCGGTGCGCACCGTGCCCAGCAAGTGCCAATATATTTCTGCTCAAAACGTGCCGCACTGAAATTTATTTAATCAATTTAATTAGCTTTTTATAATAGTAGTTTATGCTGAATTTTGTATTAGAATATGGCACTGATCAATACCACATCGACATGCCAAAACCATGCGGCATTGCCTCGGTACTTCTCTTATGAAGGAAAAGATGAAGCCAGAAAGACATTCGAAATATTAGACGTAGACTGTGGTGTTAAAATAGACAGAAATTGACAAAACAAAACTTCGGTACTGATGGGCACCGATGCGAGATTTTTACATTCTTTCTGGTACCGGTGCGCACCCGTCCACAACCAGTGCCGATAAAATATTTTTTGTAGGATATCGCTTCAGAAAGAATAAAGAATTTGGGGAGAGACTACTAGATGCAATTGAACGAAGAATCCATAATTGTAGAGTACATGAGTACAAGTAGCTACAACTGTTACAGGGAAAAAGCTGAAGTTACGATCTACTTCCTGTTTTAAAATAGTACATACTGTGGATCAATATTGATAGCTAAATCGATTAATGGATTCAAATAAACTCCTGTACAAAATGCCGTTGTCGCAAATAAACCAAAACATTTGATTTGATTTTGAGAATTAAACTCAGTACTGAATAACCACACCGATGTTATGATGCTACCCAAAACAGCCAAACGTGGATACTGAAAATATAAGAAAATAGATTATAGAAAATACAAAAAGAGTATAATAAGTGATATTTAGCGGAATTTTTACATGTTTCACTAGCAAGCAATTTGTCCAACGATAAAAATGTCTGTACAAAACTACACAGAAGTTATTTATACTTCCAGTATTGAAAATGCGCTTAAAACTGCGAAAGAGCATTCTAAATCTTCATATTTCATTCACAAGAGATCTAAGGAATTGCGAACTTTGTGTATTGATGTTTTCTTTTTGCTTAATCATTTAAAACATACGAAACGTGTGCATTCTTACATTCATCCATCCATTTAAACTCATAAATATACCAATCGTTGCACAGAGAGTGGCAACCATTAAACATGTATAAACATTTTTCAAATGTTTTTGAACACGTGGATTTCTAAATAACGTTAAAATAGAACAATAATCAATCATAATTCTATTATAATCTTATTTGCTAAACTTACAAATGTGAAAAATCACATAGTGTTTCCAAATTAAATTTCGATGATTTACCATGACTGCCAGAAGCTCCGGTGCTATTTGCACCAAAATAATTTTCGAACAGTGTAGCCATCTAGAGAACTATTTAAATAAACAAAAAAGTAAAATCAGTCAGAGACAGACATCAGCAAATAATAAACATAAACAAAATATAAAAGTCTGCACAAACGTAAAACAATTATTCTAGTAATCATTTATTTATACGCTGTACAAGCACTCTTTCACGTCGAAGTACGTGGAAGCACGTGGAAGTACGTGGAAGAGCAAAATGAGAAGAAAGAATTAACAAGTAATGCACTCTTTTAATTTCTTTTGCTGTCTTGACGAACTAATACTAGCGTTTTACGCTAACAGCTTATTTCCTGTTTTATTTTAAAACGGTACGTTATATATGTACGTCATAAATTCGTCATGTCTGATATATTGATCTGCAAGATAAGAGTGAAAAAATAGGATGGCATCAACAAAAGGGCAGGAACGAATCATTGATGGGCAGCAGAAGTGTAACAAAAGACGCACACTTATGCAGTACGGCATATGTTCGTGTTGCATTTGGCAAATTTTCGAGAGAATTTGATGTATACAGAGAAATAAGAAGGATAAAATTCTTCAGCAATGAATATTATTCAAAAAATTTGTTGAGGTGTGCTAAGCAACGAAGAAAACGTATTTGAATGATGGTTCTATAAATGAAGAAGGATCGAAGGAGGAAATGAAAGAATCGGAATACATTTTTTTCACGTATAACTACATAAAGAAGCCAGATCTTCAGAGATCGGTTCCTGTCTCCAGGGATGGTATTAGTAGTAGGCGCTGTTTGTCGTAATGCTTAAATAGTTGTCGCACTTAAAGCTTACACATGTACAGTTGGTATTTATTTTATTCAATAACATTGTTATACCAACAGTTTACTGAGAGTATGAAATAAAATGAAAGCGATATTACGAAATTCAAACTCAGTTCAGTAATGAGAGCCGTTAAACGAAACTGAAAACAGCATATGTATAACTGAAAAATCCACGTCATCCATATTTAACTCCACAATAGTACCTCAGATAGAGATAAACCTGCTGGATGGGTACTTGATATAATAAACAAAAAAGCCCATGGAGTATAGAGCAAAAATGCTTCCTTCAGAAAATATAGGGAAGTAACAGCAGTGATATACGCTTCCTACTGGAAAACCTAGTAACCCAGATATAACTCCACGACCTAAACACAGTCGATCTGGAGATGATATAAAAACTCCAGCCATAGGGAATATCAAATACCATGATAGTATAGGTGGATAATGTGCCGTTCAGAAAAAGTTGGCTCTTCAAAAATGTTTTATCATTTTTTGGATAGGTTTTATTTTTTTGTATATTTTGGGGAGTCAGTTTTATAAAAAAACTGAAGTCTGACTTAAGTCAAAAATCGAACTTAAGTCATAAAAGACAAAGAACTTTTTTATAAAACTGACTCCTGGATGTATTCAAATTCTCGGACGTCCGACGTGAGCGGATTAAAAGTTTTCCAGCAGGCTTATTTATAAGATTTTACAAGACACAAAAGACAACGATACAGAATAATAAAAAGTTAAAAAAAATAGAATAATCGTGAACAAAATGAGTTTTCCGTCATTTTTGTTCATTAAAAATTTAGGTGCTATTATGCTACATAGCCTGTGGCTGTAAGTCAGCAGCGATCCCGACATGTTACTGTCACTCAACGTGAGAAAAAGTTTGAAGTTTTTCAATTGGTGGCAGGTTTTTATGCATTCAGATTAACAAAATGGCGAATGACTTCTTCGGGAATTTAGAGATAACTCGTCTAGAACTTCCCGTTGACGAAGTGTCGATTGCGGATATTTCAGCAGCTGATACTGCAGAATAGGATGGATGTTTCCTGTAAATGACTCTATAATTAATTATAAACATGAAGTAGACGATAACGCTTTTATATCCTTTAAACAGATATCTGAATTAATTGTCTAAAGTTGAATATGTCCAAAATGAAATGGAAGACGTTCAGGGTTAAGTGCATGGATTAAAAATACAATTGAGCGCTTCTTTAGTCTTCGAAATCGCGTCAAGATCTTTTAACTGAATACACTTGTGCATATGGTAAGTTTGCATAGATATTTTTTAGTTATGTAACGAACATCGTAGAGTTGCTCAGTGAAATCAAATGTACGTCGTCTTATTTCTTTTACCAAGAGAAATAGTTTTGATATAAATTAAAATAGAAAAGCCAACAGTGACTTGATGATTTAGCAAACAATAAAAAACGTATTTGAGCTCATATGATTTGGATGATTCATCTATGGCACAATTACAATGTATTGACACAGCACAAATTGTAATAGTAGTCGTTATAATTTTGAGTGTCAAGCGCACTACAGATTTCTACAAATTCAACTTGGTTAACGATACATATAATGGGAGATTTTTCAGTCATAGGCAGGAAATTGATGGCTTGCAATATTCTCAGTCTCTTAACAAAAATATTTTTGAATGTGCCATTGATTATATACATCTAACGAAAAAAATTTACTTACGTAGTTCAAAAAATGTGAAATTACTGATTCATTTCTCACATAACGGCACAGTATGTCAAAGCACTTTCTCCTTTTCAATAGCTAATAACATCATTGAAGAACTCATTCATTCGAATTCATTCGAAGCACTCATCTGTTTGCTATGTACAACGACATCATTTATCAGTAAATAGATGAACACCCGCGATAGCTCAGTTGGTAGAGCGGAGGACTGTAGATGCAATGCAGCAAATGTAATCCTTAGGTCACTGGTTCGACTCCGGTTCGCGGGATATTTTTTTATTTCAAAATTACGTCATACAAAAGATAGTGATGCTTTTCTTTCGGTTTACTCATCTGCATTAAGAACAAAAATATACATTTTTTTATGCGAAAAATAGAAGAGAAGGAAGACAAGTTAAGTAAATATCACCAACAAGAAGTACAGATACGAGATAGATACAAATTCAGACTACGTGTGATTAGTATACAAATATCATTCAAGATTCACCTCAACACGTCTGACTGTAGGATGTCTCTAGTGAATGTACTTGAGGATAGGTAGTACAGACACTCTCAAAATCCGGACAAATAAGGAAATTTTTTTCCCCAATTCTGGACACACGTTTTTTTATCGAAAATGCCCCGTGTTCACTGTTCAAATGGAAATAAATTCACTCCACTCAGTTTTATGTTTTAAAATAAAACTTATAAACAAAGACATACACAGAAATTTTTTGTTATTCAACTCGCTGTCTTTTAAACGAATATTTCTCAACTGAATGTACTGATTTTAATAAATCTGGCTTCGATAATAAATAACTCTAGATATCTGAGCATGAGATCTGTGCATTTAGACGTATTTTCAGTTCCGCCGAGATTAATTCAGTTGACATACGATTTCGACGATCATCGACAAGATATTTCATTAGAAAAACCTGACTAACGAGGATGTGTTCGAAAAAGGCAAAGAGAGGAAGAAGAATAGAAATAAAGCAGAAACGGAAGCAACATAATTAGCTATATCAATAGCCTATGAGTTTTCACAGTACATCCCCGCGTATAGGCAATTTAAAATTTTTATATGTCGTAATAAAAAGGCAAAAAGATGAAATTCCCGAATTCTAGACCAATTCCGGACCACGGACCACTTCCGGACAAAACTTCAAATTCCGGACCAGTTGGCAACTATGACAGGTACCCGAGTAATTGCATTTTTCTTGGGTATCTATGCGGGTACCTTGACCATTATTTTTTGCGATTGTAGTTATGTTTTCTTTTATTAATTTTTATATATTGGTTAAGTTTAATAGTAAAAATATAGTTTATGTGTTATTATTGTTTATGTTAATGATAGTAATTTGATTTAAAGATGTAAATCGTGAAAGAGAAACGGCTATGGACCATTCTATTATTTCTAGATTTAATGATAAATTTTTTAGTCTAGGGATAATTTTGTTTATTTTGTCTGAGATTATATTTGTGTCATTTTGATTTTGTTTTTTCTGTTGACATGGAGCTAGGGGGCGGGGGTATAACCCTCTAAAGGAATCCTGCTACATGAATATGCTACATGCCTACATATATAAAAGAAAGACATATGTTTACAGAAATGACGCACGTTTTTATCTTCACACGATTACCTAAAATGGCTGACCGTTTAGGTACTCGCTTTTACTTGTAAGCACATATGACATTCTCGTAACAGGGTACCTAACTCGGGTACCTATGGCCAAGTACGTTCACCAGGGATGGTACATCAACTTTCCGTTTTTTTTGTCTATAAAAATCAGTGAATTCTGAGTTCCAGACTTCATATGCAGACTTTGCCGTTTTTCGTTGTCGGCTTTAGCCAGTTTTGACGGTCTAATGCCTATCGAAGTTGAATGTAGTTTGGTGGCAAGACGATTATTCGCGTTCTGATAAGAACCATGTGCATGTGTGGCAAGGAGCTTTTTCTTTCTTCGCAAAAATTTTGGCTCAAAAAGGCAAAAAACACTTGCAGTTCAAGATCAAATTGTTGACAGAATCAAGTGAAGAACAGAATTTTCAAGATGAAGAACTTGATAATATTGATACAGCGCAGTTCTTCTCTATATGTAGACAGTGTTCAAATGAGCAACCGAGGTCTTTCCTTTAAGAGTCCTTGTTTTGACAGATTGCAATGGTTGATCTATCAGTGCATGAATCAGAAGAATGAGACATGATAACACTAGAGAATTGCAGAAAACACTAGAGAATCCGTTTCTTTGTGGAAGCAAATCAAGAACGTATTAGCTCATTGATCAGTTCTCAGATCATCCGAATATCGCCATTTCTTTCGATTACTCTCGCACTACTATTGTTAAATCGTAAGATTCACAACAATAAACCATGTTTTCGCGGCATACAACTTGTACACACGAGACACAACAAATGCTTACTAAACCCTTTTATTCCCTTCCGCCTTCATTCCTCTCCTTTTCCTCCCATATCTGTCTTTTGGCTGAAATACCGTTGCATGTAAAGACACTTTGTAAATATATCTTCCGTATTTCTTCCTGATTTTAATCTACGACAGTAAAAAAGATTTTTCAATCACTTTGAGAACGAACTCAGAAGAAAAAGTCTCTCGGCTACCGACTATAAAATATCCCTGGACAACACTTAGATAAGCGTTAGATTGCTTGCTCTTAACATAACCTTTGATTTTCAGCATAAGCACTGATGACGATCGCCACTTTGCACTCTCCGACATATCAGACATTCAACAGTCGACGAGCAGGATGCGTTACTAACCTTAAGGTGCCGGAAATGCAAAAGTGAAGCCAAATATAAAGTTCATTGAATCATACATCGTTGGATAGAGCTCGTGATGCTGATCACGAATAGCTCCGAGTCTTGCAAACCTATCTTCTTTTTCGTTTCAAAAGTTAAAATTCTCTACCATACATCATTCGAATCGTCGATTGACGAGCAGCAACAAATTAATATATCGCTTGTACTGTTTTCTTGTTGAGAAAAATCGACGTACTTTTACAAAAGAAGTGAAACGGAATCCATGATTTACCATTTTTCAAAAGTTGATGCAATTTCCCTTCTTTAACTCGAACTATAGGTTAGAAAAAGAGCAGAATTTTATGCAAATAGTAATAGATCTCGATGAATTTTCTAAGAGCTCTCCAGAACTTCTCGTTGAACAAAAGGGGTTAAGACGAGCTTACGGAAGAGTTTGTCGATCAAAAAAGCGTTTCACTTTTAACTTGATTCATCAAAACTTTTTGTGGCATTTTTTCTCATGTGACCACGAGTGAAAGTAGTGAACATAGGTGAATTTTATATCTTCACATACTGGTACATATGATTACTAGTACAATTAAAGTTTGCATGTGATCAAAACACAGAAATTAGTGATTTTTCTCTTTATATTATTCAATAAAAAAAATTAATGAATATTTTTGAATGCTTTTAAATTTGAACAGGTCTGACGTAAATAGAGAGAATGGATCAGATATTTCAGATAACAACATTCTTTATTATTTCTTTCAGTGACAATCAGAAGAAAAAAAAACATTTACTACGATTAAAAATGTAAATTTCTATTTTTCTCGTTCGTAAAACAACGCTGTTGTTCAAACAACGACAATGAAAAAAACAAAATAGATCAAAGAAAAAAAAAACAGTATAGAATAACAAAAACAAAAACAACAACAAGCAGAATATAAACAGAGAGCACGTTTTGTAAATCTGACATAAACGAATTATCCTATACAACAACAGCAACAATAAAGAAAAAATATCTGAGAAAAAAACAAATATTATATACACACATTTCCTGAGTGATAATCTGAGAGAACTTGAACCGAAACAACAAAAGTACGAAGAAAATTTTCGAGAGTACAAAGACAAAAAAAAAGATTATCTGAATTTTGATTTTAATCTAACTGCATAAACGGTGTTAAAAAAATTTGATGATAAAAACAATACTTTTCTTTCTCCTCTACGTTAGACAGATGTTTCTGAATTTAATTTGAGAATAAATTTATTATCTTTATGATCAAAATAATTTTGTTTCAATTGAATTTTTGGTAATTGTTTGAATGTACACATCAATTGTATATCTTGATATTTTAGAACGACTAACAAGTTATCATGAATGGAACGATTCAATTGTCTATCACATATAATAAACCATTGTTGATTCTGAGATTGCTGTTGTGGACGAGATAAAGTAGTGGTTGTTTGTTCAGTTTGTGATAAATAACGTTCAAGAAATGCACGTGGTGACATATCATAGGAGAGACACGTTGACAAATGATAAATAATTGATTCACGAGTATAATATGGTTGTTGACGAGTAATACGTAAATATTTTTGTAATGAACGTGACATGGAGGAAAATACAGCCTAGAAAAAAAAATTTACGATTAAAAACGATAAAAAAAAGATATGAAAATAAGACGTTAGTAATTCAAAATTCAAGTAAGATTTTATTTTTGATTTATTTATATATGATTCGATAGAACACATCAAACTGAGCAAGAAAAAGTTGGTTTGGTTTTTTAAAAATGTTTTTCAAACGAATAAAATTAAAAAACTTGATATGACTGAATTTGTTCAAAATTGCTATAGTAACAAAAAATTCAAGATGTTCACTTCGTCTTTATTTTCAAGTCTCGAAACTAATTTGGTCAGATTCAGTATCAAAGACTGAGTATAGAAGACATGTCTGATTGATCTCAAACCTAAAGTCTGATTGAATCTTGTTGACAAAAACAGACAAAAGATATCACCTCATTTTGTAAACCTATCTAGGTTTTTTGCTTCAGAAATATAGTCAAATCTCATTCGATTTATCATACCGTCAGTCACAAAAGTGTGAATCACATTTTTTAATTGTTTTTGTTACTGCGAAAAATTCGAAATTCTGTCCGTAATTCTCTATTTTCCCCATCAGAATCCAACTTTTATGCAATAAAAATGTCATATTCAGAATCAGCGCCAAAAACCGAATCGACTGATAGGTTTTGAAATTTTTAGTTAGTTTTCAGTTTTGGATGAAAATCTCAGTTGAGGTGAAAACTCAAAACAAAGTTAAGTGATAGGATAGGATAGAAATGTACATCATTCGACTCGGTTTTTGACGTTGATTCTGAATATGACATTTTTATTGCATAAAAGTTGGATTCTGATGGGGAAAATAGAGAATTACGGACAGAATTCCGACTTTTTCTCAGTAACGAAAAAAAATGAAAAAAATGTGATGCATACTTTTGTGACTGGCGGTATGATGAATCGAATGAGATTTGACTATCTTTAAAGCAAAAAAACTAGATAGGTTTACAAAATGAGATATTTAGATTAAAGATTTATAATGTCTTTTTTATTAGTGTTTTCTTTTTATTCGTTTGAAAAACATTTTTAAAAAACCAAACCAACTTTTTCTTACTCAGTTTGATGTGTTCTATCGAATCATATATAAATAAATCAAAAATAAAATCTTACTTGAATTTTGAATTACTAACGCCTTATTTTCAACATGAATCGTCGAGTTTGTATCTTATTTATTTCTAGTTTATTACATCATCACATGTACTAGAGAGGTATTGAAGTACATATCATTTGTACATCATGTTTAGCAACTATTTTCTATTTTAGAAGTTATTGAAACTCTACAACAAAAGAATTCTATAAGAATCAATGATTTACTTGTGCTGCTTCTCTTGAATCCATCGGTACATGAGATCCTCTTTTATCATGACATTTTCTAACATGAGTAAATGCATCTTCACATGCTGCCAACAATTTTGTACGACGTTTTCTTACACGACGTTCATAATCTAATTCATCATAGAATCTAAATAAAAACAAACTCATTGTACTTCTATTTCTCGTTCATAATTAATACTATTATCTATTCTTTACGAAGTTGAAAATTTAATTAAAACTTCTCTATTTCTTGTGCTTTAATGGGTGCTGCTTAGTCAAATGAAGTTTAAATTCCTTCCTTGTCTTGTATTTACCGTTCATTGTATGGACGACCACGAGATCGAATTGAGGTGGGTATTGTTGTTTGCACTGTTTGTGTTTGATCAACATTATAAATTTTAAAACTTGGATTTGTTGATTGACTGGTCACCGATTTCGTTGAATAATTTCCCAATCCACCATCACTACGTTTTGCACGTTGATGTTGAGCATTTTCTAACCATGGGTTATATTGTGAAAAATCTTTATAATATAATTCAAGTAAATAGACACTTGCTTCTTGAATTGATATTGAACCTAACACAAAAATAGAAAATATGTTTAATAATTTTATCTCTATGTAAAACAAAAACGTGAATAACAAAAAAAAATTTAAGATTTTTTAGTTCATAATATTTAGATAAAGTCATTCTTGACATACCGATCGAATATTGTTTGGTTACACCATCGGGTGATCTTACAATTTTCACAACATATTTTGGATATAAACATTTAATTTCTAATACTAACAATGTTATATAATGTAAGAATAATAATATATCTAAATAGGATGATGTATACTGGAGAATTTGATCATAATTTGAGTTATCGTTGCTCGAAAACAAAAGTTTCCAAACATAACAGAGCCAATAGAAACATAAAATTAATAATAATAGGACTAGCATTAATGCTTTGTACAAATGAATACGAGGAAAGGATTCTGAACGACGACGTCTAAACACAAAAATAAGTGAATTAAAATATCTTTTTTTTAATGACTTTTTTTAAAACAACTTACCTATAAAATAATACCAAGAATCCAATGAATAACAGTATTAATTTGATCGTAATCGGCAAATAATAATAATAATAATTATCAATTTCAACAGTTTTTATTATTGTTTTATTTAAATAATTATTAAATGGTTGAATTTTTGGTAATATCAAGAATAATAGTGGTGTAATATAAGATAAAAAACAGACAAGATAAATTGAGAATTTTGATAACCATCTCACTGTACATTGACGATATGACTGCCTTGATGATAGATTTTCTAAATCACCGTTAATCATTTTATCACCATTTCCACCCTCACAATCAGTTGTCATCAAATCATTATCGAGTCCATTTACATCACTACCCACTTCTGATGTATAAGCAGTTGTTGTTTCACCCCAATTATCTTGTGGTAAAATTTTCACTTCAATACGTTCATCATCTACATTTAAATTATTTACTTCTTCATTTTGATCATCACTTGTCGTCGCTATAGGCAATTCTTTTTGATGTTTTTTGAATTTATGTCGAAATGAACGTGTTGTTTGTGATACAAAATTAACATTTTTAACAGTTGATGTAGATAAAACGCCATTACGATAAGAAGATTTAGATGGTGGTGGTGGTAATGTTAATGTAGGAGGTTGTAGAGGATGAGAATGATTTGTGGAACCATTGGCTATTGTTGATTTTGTTGTCATTGGTTGGGATGAACTTTTTTCCAAACAATATGTGTCTGGTTCCATTATCTAAAACATAGCAAAGAAAGAAAATTTGATGTATTAAATAAACATAGAAGTCATCCGGACTCTGTAGTGTAAAACTAGACAAAACTATGTATATTTTATGGATACGAGACGCGCAAAAGTTCATAAAACTTACAAAATATTACTGGATCATGAATAAGACAAAAATGAGTTGGAAATTTAACCCTGTGAATCTCAAATTATTTTTGCTTGAGGATTGAATTGAAGCAGACCGTTATATTAACTTATTTTAGACACAAACTTATCTCTCATATCTCTCCACATAAGTGCATCTGTTATTAATTGACTGATTCCCTATTATTATTTCCCTATTATTATTTCCCTACTATTATTTCCCTACTATTATTTCCCATTCCAAAAGATTACGTACTAATTTTTATAAATTATGTTGTGAAAAACAATTATAAAACATGTATAACATTTTTTTCTACTATGGGAGTCAAAGGGTTAAGTCAGAAAAGCCTTATAATTCTCTCTAATGGCTAGCTAATCAAATTACATCTAATAGATTTTAGTTCATGATAAATGATCGTATGATATTGTCGCTAAGTTCTAACTATAAAAAAGTATAGTTTAAGTCGAGAGAAAAACAATTTTTTCCATGGTAAAATCCACTGCATCATATTTTTTCACAAATGTTTCTCGTAAAGAAATTTTCTATTTAATATCTAATGTTTCCATTTTTTTTTTTTTTTTTGTTTTGTTATAGAATTAATCAATTTTGGTCATCACTGTCGCTTCTCATTATAATTAAACTAGTCTCTCTCAAAAATGAGTTACCAAATTTTTCTTCAAATACTTACTGATGAATCATTGGTCATTAACAATTTGTAGTTAGTTCTATTATTATTTTGTATCATTTTCTTCTACTTCTGCTCTTCACCCTCAAAAAACGAACTATTTAGTCTTCTTCTTTTTCATTGCTCAACAAGATGAACACAAACCCATACATCAATACATATTATATATATGTACGTAATAATCACCTCATTGCAATCAATCTCTTTCCTATTTATGTGAATGAGTTTGAAATTGTACACACACATATATATATATATTTTTCTCTCTTTCATTTTTCTATTGTCTCGCTCTCTCTCTCTATGAATATATCTTCAGATCATGTTACTTTGCACTACTTTATATATGAAGACAAGATATCCGCAAGCAATTATTGAGTATTGTAAAGACTTACATCAAAGTTCAAGATAGAGTGTGCTATTTCTTAGTGGCACTCATTTTTCATACATACAGATGACTAATATGTAGATCGTTAGAACTAATAACTTTTTACTTAGATGTTAAATTTTCAGAAGTTTTAGAACTAAATAGTAAAATTTAAATGAAAAATATTTTCACAACATTCATTTTATATAAATAGTTTAAGAGAAAGCATTGTAAGATACATGTGTATTGGTCAAGGTAAATAACCTCACTTTAATCTCTTTTCACACACTTGTGCACTAGATTCTAAGCTTTAAATAGAGAGAAAGAAAAATATATGATTGTCTTATTTTTGTATTGTCTCATTTACAAAATCGATTCGATATTTCTTAAAATACAAAGATCTACGTGAAATGTAAAGTGTGTGTGTGTGTGCGTATATCTCTAATTACTTATATTCATCACTAAACGTGCACGACATTAATTTCGATAGATAACAATTCTGTGTATATATTAAACTAACAAAGTCAACCGTGAGAAAGAGACAAAAAAAAATTAAAAATGACATGTCATTCAATAGTGATGCACAGGCAATTATACAAAAAGATAGACGGTATGAATACATATTGACCTAACAGATTCGAAGACATTACTTTGATCGAAGACATTGATGGTTGTCTAATTCATATCGAAATACAGAAACCAGTCTTCCCGATAAACACCACTTCAACTATCTTATGATATGATGATAGAAAGAATATTTAAATTTGAAACATGTTGAAATTTTAATGTCTTGATTTCAACAACAATTTAAATAGCATAGAACATCATACAACAATTTTAACTAAGTTTCAATTTGTTTTTAATCAAATCTTTTTAATAATTATGTAGCGAAAGATATAAAAAGTAATGTACTTTAGTATAAGAAGATTCTTAAGAAATCATATCTATCTTTGATTAACTTTATTTCAAAATATTTTATTCGAAACAGTAATCTAAGCCGATTGTATTCAAATTTTATGTTTACATAAATCATTTGATCTGACACCTAATAATTTAACACGTTAATGAGAATTCAATTTGTTCAACCAATATCGCACGTTGATTTAAAGTATTTGTATATATATGTATGCATGTGTGTGCAAACATGTCGATAGACATATTAGAGTAATAGATAATAAAAGCAAAAGAAAAAAATAGATGGATACAACGATAAAAAAAGTTGATGAAAAGAGATTACACTCCCTCGTAGCTGTGTAACACATAAAGCAACATTTTATATTACACTTATTACAATTAAAAGAAAATTTTACTTCATTGACGCTTCGCAAAAAATTATGCAACAACAACAAAAAAAAGCTCATACCAATATTTGAATTAATAATTTGCATCTTATGAGCTAATAAGAGGTTCGAAAATTTTGAATACATAGTATAAAAAAATGTGATTTATTCATTTGATACTTTTCTTATAGGCAAACTAAATCGAACTGGTCTCTCTAGTCTTCTCAAATGGTTTTTATCGTGCACTCATGATAAACTCAAGTTATTGACAATTGTCTGTTATTTTCAGGAAAAAGAGGAACATCATCAGTCACTTTTTCATCACAAGAATCAGCTTTATCTACCTTGAAGGTTATTTGCTTCAACAATAAATTTTAGTTCATTGATAAGAGAGAATCAAGTGAGTGGAAAATATAGAATTAGTTCATAGGAAACTTACTGTATATAAAAATTTTGAGTTACGTATTGAATCTTTCATTTTTTGTTTATAATGCTGCTGCTGTTCATTCAAACAAAATCACTCTTTTATTTAAATACATGTTCATTTACTCATGTTTCGTTTCTTTCTCTCGAGAATAAAAAAAAAAACTGAAAAAAAGAAAGAAGTAACAACGCCTTTCTTTTTTTGTGCTGATGATATTTAACGAAAGATTACTGTACAATATGTACCAGAAAAATTCTCTCTTATTTAGAGTATCAAGTATTCTCTACAGAAACATAGAACTAATAAAGTTTTTTTAGTTAAACATGATACATGAAGGAATAAAAGAACTGATCAGTAAACAGTTGTAGACAATAGTAGAACAAAAAAAAAAGAAAAGAAAAGAAAAAAGTTGATCAGCATATTCATCTACGTGAGAAGTCGGGGTCAATACACTCGAAATATTTATTAAAACTTTAAACCACGCTTACAGAAACAAATACTATAAACAGTTAAACAATTTTCCTAATAGGTAAAAAAAATAGTTACGCAAATGATCTATAAAAACATAAAAACTTATCTACTATGATTGGTTTTACAAAAAAAAATCTCTACCATCTCTTAACAATATCGATATTTTAATTTAAATTAATAGTATTTATTCCTACAATTATAAATAGATGTTGACTTGAATAAAAGATATTTTTCTTATGCGTGAAACCAATCAAGACTATTCTATTGTGTTTGTATATCATCATACTCTGTACAATCTTCTCTCATTTTAATAAAGCCAAAAGCAATTTTTTTTTCTCATTTTACTTTTGTAGTTTTAACATAAACTATGTTTGACATATAGATTCAAATTTAAAAATGAATGAAAAGTAATTTTTCACGCAATCTTTAAACATAAAAGAAAATAGATAGGACGAATCAGCGAAATATAAGAGACAATAATTAATATCTAATTATCATGCACAGGTTATGAAGCAGAAATAGTTTATTGATCATAGAAAGAGATGAGACACATACTATTGAATACAAAATAAAAATATGTTTTTCCACAAAAATTTTGCGCGTATTAGACGCTATATAATTATTAATTAAAGTCTCAAGTTATACCGTTTAAAATACCTAAAGTCTATCTTGTAGCTCAACGAAAAAACATCAATTTTCGACAAAAATCTTACCCATAAAAAAAGGTCCGAAGACCCCTGACAAGGATATCGGAATTTCATTCAAATTTTTAATGAAGTTCTTGTACCATCAAAATTTTTTATGAAACTCCACGTCACAGTCATTCTGCAGGAGACATTTTAATGAAAGTTCGGTGAACGGGAGATAAGTAAAATACCCGAAAATATATATAATTAAGCAGAGAAGAATATGTATGTACCACTTACGAGGGAACCTCCTGAGGTGCTAAAAACCTAGTTCAATGGGACTATATTTAAAAGGCTCCCATTTAAATCCTAAGTAGTTTCTATTAAATGCTAAGTAAAAAGTTATTTTTTTCTAAGTAATTTATTAAAAATAATAATACTTTTTGCAGAAATGTGGCTTAGTGGTCTACTCTCATGCTCTCCACGCGCCTCCCCTAGACACACAAAAATATAGCTTACTAAAGTAGGACTTAAAAAAAATTAACTTAGCATTTAATAAAAACTACTTAGCAAAAAAATAGTTGCCTTTTTGAAATGTAGACTCTCCTGGGCTATGAAGAACCCCAATTTGGTTCGGGCGCAATCAGCTTTGTTGCTGAGATATCGAATTTTCCCCGTGGAACCTGAATTTCAAGCAAAAACGGAGTTTTGAATTTCATGTTGTAACGTATCACATATTGTGGCCCAGATCAATTGTAGTCCGAGCTGAAAATCTCTTTCCGCAGCGGTGAAAAAACTTTTACTATATGGGTACCAAAGATAAAGCATGGAGCAAGTTTTGAAAAAGTTCTTTCACCACTGCGGAAAGAGGTTTTCAGCTCGGCCTTTTTTCATCGGACTACAATTGGTCTGGGCCACAATATGTGATACGTTACAACATGAAATTCAAAACTCCGTTTTTACTTGAAATCCAGGTCCTAAATTTTTAAAAACAGTCCCATTCAAAAAGATTTTTAGCATCTCAGGAGATTCCCATGTTAGCGATAGATATACATTAGATAAAATTCTCGTGCCATTAAACAATTTTAATGGAACTCCTACTAAAAATTTTTTAATGAAAGTACCGGGACTTTGATTAAAAAAAGGGTTTAACGAAGGTCACTCAATTCCTCATTATTCAAGCAAGAAATAATGAAAAGAAATGCTATGAGTGTTTAAGAAGTTATATATGACGTTTTAGGTATGTGAAAATGAGTGGTAAATTTCGATCTATTATCAATTCTAGTTAGATATATCTCATTCATTACACATCAACGCACATGATCCCTTTTCTGACCTTGACTAATCTCAAATTGATATCCTAAAAAGTTATCTCAACGAAAGTACATTGTCGAAACAAATGACGGAGTGTTTTAAATGAGATTTTGAACAAAGTGAACTTTCTCAATTTATCAAAGATTCTCCTTCTAAATGTGTAGAGTGAGTATTCAGTTTGCGTAATGTCGATATACTCTGATAGAATAAATATAATTACAATATTTTGTTTCTCTGTTGAGGAAATAAAGAGATCCAGTGCTAGGTACTTTTACAGATCGATCACCTCTCTACCACTACCATCACTCACTTTTACCACTTGGGAGGTGATCGATCTGTAGAAGAACCGATCCAGTTCTCTAACCTCGTAGCTAACTCTACAAAAAAGTCTAATTCGATCACATTCTTACTGATGTGCTTATTGAATTTTTCTTGATACCAACTCAATTCTTTTTCACAAAAGAAAATAATCTGTTTGTGTATCAAAAAATGGCCGAATATTCGTCTCGCTTCTGCGAACAACTGATTCCAAGCTGACATAAAACTTACGGACACTAAAGTTGAATTTCATTCAGCGCAATTCGGCTTAGTCCTCTCCACTGAGGAATGCGATGATCGTCAAAGAACACATAGGTTACGTTACCCTTTCAAAATTAAATGAGCCGCATAACACATGACAACAATATAAACTACCAAACAAATATAAGCAGAATAATAAATAAACAGACAAAAAAAGTTTCTCTTTGCTGTTTTGAACAATGAACGTGGAGTAGACCAATCAAAAATGATCGCTATGACTCTGTCGACATCACTGTATTATTTTGTAACGTTCAGTAGTTGTCGCTTTTTGAAAGAATTCTAAGAAAAAGGACAGCTACAGTGATGCAAGGAAATGTGTCTGCAGCGTCGCATCTTCGCTGCTCAATTAGTGATGTTAGTCGATGAAATTATTGGCTGTAGTATGTGAGAAGCCTGAAAGGGTCATCAGAAAATAAAGAGAAGTTAGTTTCTTTCGAGTGGCGGTAGAGTATAGTGTCAGAAGTTTTTCAAGTGATGGTTAAGAAAAGAAGTTGAAGTCATGTAAAAAAGAACAGAATAACTTGATCTAACACAGACCTAGAGTAAGCACGATCAACCGATGCCACTTCCATCCAGTGATTCGTCTGACATTCTCGACAGATTATGCCTGGATTTTCTCCTGAGAGATTTTTAAATTTTCCATACGTTTTCATTATAAAAACCGAATTTGCTTTATTAAAAACTTGAAAAATGTTTAGTGTTCAAAAAAAACACGGTGAAAACATACTTTTCGACAATGGTATTGGACGAGCAAAAAATGCGATGTATAACTCAAAATTCCGATACTTATTTATCATTTAAAGTAGTAGATGACATAGACAAAAGAGACTAACTTGAACACAATTTATATTATGGTCATACTCTTTTCAATATGATTAACTTACATTGGACTGAGACCAATTGAATTCAATAATCAGTAAAGAAAAATCCAACTACTTACCTCTTTGTCGTTTTACTTTCTCCTACTCATTAATAACTGATGATTTTCTATTTTAATCTATAATATTTCCCGCCACACTTCTTATTTGCAACGTAGACAACTCTGTTAAGGGTACCCCTCCCCTATTTTTGGGTTTTCCGTAAAAATGCTGTGAAATAAAAACTAAAAGTCGCTGGAGCTTCGTATTCTTAGAACTGGAAACTCAACGGAGCACTTTTTCGCTTTTGCTTCAAGTTTTTAACTATTGCCGTTCACCAGTTTTTCAGAAAACTCTGTTTTTCATTGTGTCACATTAGAACTCCCTAAAATTTCATCCGATCGAGTTCAAAAGTTAATCCGAGGTACTCAATGTCATAGCGCAGAGGTATAATTCTGGAATTTTATTTTAGACCTTTCTTTACCGAGTTATAGGGTTTCTAAAATTAAAAAACTTGGTTTTTGAGACGTTTTCGAAAATTTTCCCTATAACTCGCCCAGGAAAGGTCTCAAAAAATTTCCTAAAAATCACCTCTGCGGAATGACCTTGAGTACCTGTGGTAAAATTTCGAACTCGATCGGATGAAATTTTAGGGGGTCCTAATGTGACACAATGAAAAACAGACTTTCTGAAAAACTGATGAACAACAATAGTTAAAAACTTGAAACACAAGCGAAAAATGCTCCATTAAGTTCCCAATCAGTTCTGAAAATATGAAGCCCTAGCGCCTTTTAGTTTTTATTTCACAGCATTTCTACGGAGAGCCCAAAAATAGGGGACGGGTAGCCTTAACTGTTGCTCTTTTTATAATAATGTTCTTGAATCAGGGACCATTGCAGGACACGGCTACCCTATTGTCCTGCCGCCCTGCTCTGTCATGTCTTGCCAGGCAGGGCAACAAAAAATTCCTTGATTTGCCCTGCGAGAGATTCATTTTTCAGATTTTCAAGCTTCTTTTTAAGTAAACTTTTGAGATCTTTCGTATATAGGAAAATAAAAATGACAGCTAACTTTTCTAAAATTAAAACAAAAAAGATTCTGTTACGCACCAGAAACGCATCTAGTATTTGTGATTAATTTCTTCAAGATAAAGTCTTTTAGGTTATTGAGAAAAATTGAATATTGAAAATTATAACTTTTTTTAAAATTTCCACGCCGCCGCCACCTAAGGCGGAAAATGTTTTTTTAGTTTTTTGCCGTCGCTGCCCATAAAGTAATCGGCTAACACCTCTAACTGCAGGGCAGGGCCAAAAAAGTTTTATGAGCAATTTTCTGATAGGGCAGGGTGAAAAAAGTTGCCGTGTGGTAGTCTCCGTCTTGAATAAACAATATATCACGGGATAGAAGGAAGCTTTTTCAAAGTAGCTGACTGACGTAGCTTTAAAAGAGCGTTATGTTCTCTTTCAATCCTAAAATAAGAATAAAATGAAATTCAAAATATATAAAACTAATTTTTTAACAATACAACAAAGATGAAGAAAATAATTTTATGTACACATACGAAGAGAAAAGTAAATAAATAAATAAATAAATTTTATTTTTATTCACGTCGTTGCGTAGTTTAATGTGGAAGCTGGAATTCAAAAATAAAGTTCTGCTATTTTTAGTCATATATGTATCAGAAAATTAGACTATCATTAATTCATTTGAAATAATAAATTATCCTTAAACAATGATGAAGAAATGGTCGTTTTTCTTAAACTTGTATATTTTAAATTTCTTCTGCTATGGTTGAAGTGGGAGCATGACTATTTCGCTTATCATCGTGATGTTTTCCTTTAACTTCTTCTAAACGACTTCGAAATGCATTTATAACACGATACTAAAATAAAGAACATAAAAATGAAATATAAGAATGATAATAATTAGAACAGGTTACTTGCACTTTAGACTTACTTCTGCTTCTAGTCGTTGTACACTCTTCCGTAGTAACACTTTTGTAAACAAACTTGGTGTTGGTGTTATACCAGTTGAACGAGTTAAATGACCGATGGTACGGTAGACGTTTGGTGTTGATGAAGTGTCTGAATTTTCGTGTTCGAGTTCATATTCTTCTTTATTACTGTCTTTGTCCGATGTCTTTCTTTTTCTTGTATGTTCTTCATTGTCCAATTTTTTTCGATAACAACAAAAACAAACTTTTCTTCCAATTAGACCAAAAAATTTTTTGAGTGGAGCGATTGGAATTGTATTTAAAACCTAAAACAAGAATTTGTTAATTCAATTCTAATTATGATATTTTATTGATTATGTGTTAAAATAATAATAGAGAGGATGCACTTTTGCTGACCTGTTGTGTCAAAAAAGGTCGTTTGCTCCAAATAATCTGATTTTAGTATTATTAAAAGTTATTATCAATTGTTAAATCGGATGATTTGAAACTATTTTTTCATCTTTAAAATAATTAGAAAATAAAAGTTAAAATAAAATTAAGATGAGTATCATCAACAGGATATTCTCTCGATTGGTACTTGATTGGCATTGTAAAAGTACATAGTATCAAAGAGCAATATCAGAAAGTGTACAATGCGAATCGAGATTAAACCCCATCAATATATATTTTTATTAATATAGCGAAAGATTTAACAATTATAATTTATTATTTAATCTTTTATCACAAATAAAATGTTTGAATATATTACTTCAATTTGAGTAGACAAATTCTATTCTGAAGTAATCTATGTAATCCGGATCGAAATCCAAAAAAATAATTTTCTGTAAGAATTTTCAGATGAGAGTCCAAAAAGCGTACAGAAATTTGCTGTTTTTATTGATTTTTTTCATAATCCATATCAGAGATCGTCACGGGCCGAGAAAACCCATGGGGATCCACAGACTGGGCCTACGTTTTTGAATCTTGTTTACGGACCGGGTTGCAATTTAACGGCTCGCATGCGAGCCCAGCCTTTTTCCCAAAAAGTCGGTAAAATTACAAGACAACATCAAAAGGCAACACTCATATCAAATGTGGGAAAAAGACTATCTTCTCTTAAAAATGTCGCTGACGAAGTTGACTGTCCTTTGAGTATCTGTTCTATAGGCTCATGTTTCTATAAACTTATATCTACTGATATATGACCGAAATCCAGTGCTTTTAATATCTTCTTTGTTTCCATACTAATCTAGATTCTGATTCTACGGGCTACCCCGCAGGCCGACCCGTAGAATGTAGAATGCATTTGGTCCGGCCCGTACGGGTCGCTCCGAAAAATGTACGCGTTCACTTCAAAATTAGCCAAAATTAGCCGGACACGGACCGGGTCGTAAAAACGTGGTCCGGGATGATCTCTGATCCATATTCCTTTCCTGTATTTTTGTCTGTTTCTGCATATCCTGATAAACTTATCTTTTAATCAGGATTTTCGATCAGAGGGTGCTGGGAACTCCCCCAAAAAATGTTTGAACTTACTGGCAATGAATAGCATCAAATCTCTAAATCACATGTGATTTAGAGATAGGCAACATATGTTGATTCCCTATCAAACATTACTATAGTAATGCTTGATAGGGTCGCTGGTGCAATATATTGTACCAGCGAAGAGACTAAACACAACATAAATCATAAAAACAAGACAGATATATAATGCAGAAGTGCAACAAGACATGCAGATTTATGACATCCATATAATATTTTTTCAAGCTACATGCCTCGTACACAATTAATGAATTTCTCTTGAGAATTTTTCAAATAATACCTAATCTCTAATCGAGAATGAACGTAAAACTATTAATATTTTACTAATTTTCCATATTTTTTGTTGGTAAGTGGACATTTTGTTCAAAGATCATATCTGCTCGCAGCCGAGTTTTTCCGTGTACAGCTCAATCACAAATCTGACTAAAACTTAGAAAATTTTTCAAAAAACCAGTGATACTTATCTACTATGTGGATCAACAACAAAATAGTGATTACAAGTTGCGAAATTTACACCGGATTTCTGTTTTTCACAGGAATTGCGAGGGACTTTCCTGCGAATCTCACGAAAGTTAAATCTCGACTAATGAATGAATTATCGAAAGAAAAACTTTCTCCCCATCCTTATTTTGTCGACATAAACGTTATGTTGTATCGAAAATAAGTAACTTAAACAAAAACTAGAAATTGTACTAGATTTGTACAGTACATTTCAACACGTGCGATTAGAAAAAAACGATTAAAATCATGACTCAAAGGCAAATTATGACTGAAATCTTGGGTATCATTGATAACATAACGGGTAGTCCAGAAGAAACTATGGTCTTAGTAATTTCTGTTTCTCTCCTTAGATTGTAGACTGTTCACTTTTTACTAAAGGATTCCTCATTCATTTCTCTACAAAATGGTGTATAGAAGATGATCCTGAGATTCTAGACGTTGTCTTAATGGAACAAAAATCGAAATGTTCCATAACTAAAAAACTTTAACTCGAAAAGTATATTTCGTCAATATGAACTTGAACGTAAACGTTGTATTCATAACAAAGGGCCGAAATGTAGTCCTTGAATTCGTCTATCGATTGGTTGTAATGTGAATTTTCTGTCGTTATTTTGTGTTTTCAGTAATGTTTTTCAAAAAAGCCCTATGATCATTTTTTTTCAGCTTTTTAATCTGCATTTTTGGCTATTAGGCTCATTCTTGCATCATTTTAAAGATAAATATTTGATCTACTCGATTCACATGCGAAATGTTTGATGTGGCTTTTCTAAAACTAATCGAGATGCTAAAACTAGCACATATTGTTTAATCATGGATGCCAATCATTAACTAGACATTATTACCACATCAAACCGATGGAGATAAGATGAGTCATGCGCCATCTAGAAGAGGACATCTAAATGTGCCAGAAAATGATCTGATATCTTCTTTCTATCACTTTCAAAATAGAATTCAATAAACGGTCTACGATCTAAGAGAGAGGTGAAACGATCTAAGAGAGAGGTGAAAAACAAAAAATACTAAGACTACAATTTGTTCTGGACCATCTGTTATACATGTTTATTGTATCGTAATGATCAATCAACATCGTTTAAAAACTGCGATTAGTCACACATAAACAGCCGGAGTAACAAATAATAACTTTAATTCTAAACTTTAAAATAAATTCAGTACAAGTAAAAAAAGACTTTCTAGAAAATATCCGTGCCATCGTCAGCAATTAATAGCACACTTTTCAGAAATTTTATGATTTTCGACCAACATTAAAGTGGCTTAGAGAATTTTTGAGAATTTCACGAGGAATTTTGCCATTAATGTAATACATTGTGTGGTGGAAGCGTTGTCAGAAACATCAAAGTACAATAAAAACGATTTATTCTTGAAGCCAAGCATCTGGGGTTCTTCGCTCAGACCAATCTCATAGCCATAAGTATGGTGTACACTATATCTGCTTTTTTTCTTTGCCACGATTGATTCAAACATAGGTATGAAAGCGAAAGTGATAATTTCCACTTGGAAAATTTTCTGGCCACCGTTCCGAGAGGATTCGAATGTTTCTGTTTTATATCATTTGAGATAGTGAATTATCCGCATTTTTCAGATAGATTTTAGGAAAGAAAATGAATTAAGTTTACTGAACAACAAAATATTTTTATAAGTAATTATGTTTGTACGCCAGTGGCGATCCATGAGATTTGTTTTAATGATCAGCTAATCAATCCGTCACAACTCACGGCGATTCGAGAGAAAACTGCGATTTCATGGTGTATAATCGGGATTCTAATCGCAGTTTTCTCTCCCATCGCTGTGAGCTATGTTGGACCGATTAGCTGATCATAAAAAAAACCTCATGGGGACTGGCTCTTATGTTAATTGAATAGTCAACACAGTGAACATATTTAATTTCAATGCGTTTAAGAAATACTGACAATAGTAATCGATATTATGCCTCTAACTTCATTAATTTCATAAACAACACGTTTTAAAACAACAAATATTTATAACAATGACATACATTTAAATGAAACAAGTATTAATTAAACATGATTATTTATCTGTTGATAAAATAGTTCAATCTATCGAGAATAGATTTAATAGTAATTTAAAAATGATCATTATTTTTTTATTCTAGTAGTTATACCGATGGGAATTTGTTAAATAACACTTTATTAACATTCTATTGCAATGAAGTTAAATATAAAAATGTTAGAACTGATAAACAAATTTTATTTCGAAAAACAGAGTTGCTTGATCAGTATATATAACTTATTTAAAGATGAATAAATAAATTCATTAATAATCACGCAAAAATTAAATACAGATCATTATCAACATATAATTGTTGGAAAAATATATTCATGGCAAGTATAATAAATTATTAAAATTATTAAAAAGTTTAGATATTTGTAAGACAAAACACTATTGTTATTACCGAATGATTATGATCATTTTGTTCAAATTCAGCATCCTCGACAAACTCTTCTTATTTAATGAGTTAGATGTATTAGGAAACAGTATTTTTACCAATAATTTTCATCATAAAAATGTTCATTATTTCAATTTTCAAGTTGTTTCTCCATAGAAAGATTATTCAGATTCTTATTTAAAAATTATTGATGATTACTGTCGACTCAGTTACAGCACTCCACAAAACTACCGATACCTCTGTAACTCAAGACCCACGATAGCTGTGGGCTTCTAATTTTGTGTGGTCATAGCTCGTACCGAATGCTCATTACCCACCGAGTTTGGGCTTCTTTTACTGGATGGTTCTTGAGATATAAGAGATTTATCTCTTTTCCGTAAAATATCAACAGCTCCTGACCTAAGAGAGATGTAGACTAAATGTAGCCACGACTCTGCTCTATCTACGATGTGAATTTCGTGAGTTGGTTTGTTAGTAGCCAGTAAAATACAGCTATTTTACGGGGGTTTTTTTGTTGAAAATTCGAGCTGCTTTGCGAAAAAAAACTCACAACTCAGTCTAGAAGCATCATTTTGACTTCAAATTCGTACCAAAGGCTCTAGTGTCTGTAGATTATCTAGCCAAAGTATAAAGGTTAAGTATTGCGTGGTTCGGGAAATTCATTAAGAAAGAGCACCCACGATTGAAACATACGTATTAGAGCGTAATGTCGTAATCATGAAAAAATAATCATAGAAACCTCTGGCTTCGAAAAACGTATGTGAAACTTTTGTCAAAAAGATTACACACCTCTGACCTTCGCTATTTCACTTATTTTTCTCCCTTTTCACTTTCTTTATATTTTCAAGCAAAACTAATAACATATGTGAGACCAGCAGACAAAACTAGATCGAATTGCATACTTAACATTCGATTTTCGAATAAAAAATTTTATTAAAATTTTCTCTCTAGTTTAATGATGAACGTTTAATCTTCCTAACAAAAGTTTCACATACGTTTTTTGGAACCATAGGTCTCTATAATTATTTTTTCATGATTATGATGTACATCGAATACAGATTCTATAGAAGAAAGAGTGGTCCATAGTTCCTCACCCTCGCTCGAATACGTATGTTTCAATCGTGAGTGCTCATTCTCAATGAATTTTCAGAACCACACAATACTTAACCTTTATACTTTGGCTAGATAATCTACAGACACTAGAGTCTTTGGTGCGAATTTGAAGCAAAATGATGCTTCTAGACTGAGTTGTGAGTTTTTTTTCGCAAAGGATCTCGAATTTTCAACAAAAAAAAAACCCGTAAAATAGCTGTATTTTACTAACTACTAACAAGCCAACTCACGAAATTCACATCGTAGATCGAGTTGAGTCGTGGCTACATTTAGTCTACATCTCTCTTAGATCAGGAGCTATTGATATTTTACCAGTAGGGTCTGATTTTCACAATTATGATTTGTGGAAAAAACTGATGATGTTTTTGGGAAAGATTATTAGATATTCAGACCGGTCTCGAAAAGCTTGGTTTTTTCCAGTATAAATTGAAAATATGCATTCTTCTAGAAATGGGGAAAAGGAAAGGCGGAGGGGGTGGGAGATGAGAGTGAACCCCTCCCTGAAATTCGGCACCGTAAAAGAAAACAGAAAGATACAGAATATAGACACCAAATAGTGAATTTAGTTTTGCAGTTTACTGCAAAGCTAAGTTCATGTATTCGTACAAAAATTAATTTTGTGTTTTCGATCGTTTTAGTTTAGAATACTATAATGGAATATTTTTCCGCTTGTATTCTGACAAAACAAAGCCTATACCAAAACAGAAAGATAGCTGAAGATCGGAATATCTATGTATCTGTACTTCTAGATATCTGAAGAACTGCAGACCTTAACATTTGTATATCGGAACATCTAGATATTATGTAATTTCAGATGTTCACAAATCAGACCGATTCCTGTTTTACGGAAAAGAAATAAATTGGTTATATCACAAGAACCAGTAATCCAGTAAAAGAGGCCTAAACGCGGTGGGTGATCAGCATTCGGTAAGAGCTATGACCACAAAATTAGAAGTCCCTAGCTGTTATGGTTCTTGAGTTACAGGGGTGTCGCTACTTTTGCGGAGTACTGTATACTGTTTTGAATAAAAATATTATCGATCGGCTGTACAAATATTTTTGTATAATTGCATTGTTAAGGCAACTCTTCTTTGTTGCCAGAGATGAAAGAAAGCAAAGGTCCGATCGAATCCAACAGATAGAACATCGAAAACGAAAATCGATATATTTTTGTCTAAAATTTTCTGACTTGTTCTACTGTGGATTTCTTTTGGAGACCTCGGTTTTCATCTAGTCATACTGCGACCTCTCGAAAAAATGATCTAGTCGAGTCCACAGTTTTACGACAGATGCTTCAGACACTATCTCAGGGTCTAAATTTTTGTTCGGAGATATACTGAAAAAGCTAAAAATCTTAACTATTTTTACAGGATTTTTCGTAGATTTCACGAAAGTAAGTATATTTGTCGAGGAAAAAATTTAGAACCTGTGATAGGGTCTGAAGTCCCTATCCTAAAAATGTGAACCCGATTAGGTCTCGAGTTCTACTTTTACCAACAGGCTAAAAAAAGAGGGTTGCTCTTTAGTAATGGAACAAAAAGATTGCGTGCTTAACGGTGTATGAATAAGGACTCAAATAAACCGATGAGGTCTTTTTATCGATTAGAACGGTGTCTAAAGGCGTGTAAACAATGAAATAACAGAAACACGTTCAGTCGATGCTTGAAATGTGATTTTAAACCGTTAAATCTATACACAAAATGCGTTTCTGTCACTTCGTCGTTTACACACGTTTGGATACCGTTTCAATCGATGAAAAAAGCTCATGGGAAATGAGTTTTACAGTAAATTATAAAAGTCATTTTATTTTTTCTACATGCCTGATCGAACATATATATAACTACATACCTGTTGCCATATCAATGATCCAACACCAAACAGCATGCACCAAGCCCATTGTTTTATATTTAATCTAATACAACTAAATACTGCACCACCAAATGTAACAATAATTATCTAAAATACATAAAAACAAAAATGTAACATTTTTCGTTTATTTTTCTCTGTAATAAAACAAATTTAACCTGTCCAGCAAAACACGATATCCATATAACATAGAAAAATGGATTTCGAAATATTCCATTGAATACATTTCGTTCACCATGTAACTTTCGACAATTTATCTCATTAAATAATGTCATTAGAACGAATGCATTAAATACAACTGTAAATTGTTCACTCGGCTCTCTGCCTAATTCTGGATGTTCATTAATTAGACTCACAGTCGATGGTCCACAACGTAAAAGCGAAGGCCACACATCACCTTCAACAAGAATACACTTATAAAATAAAAAGATATTAGAGAAAAATGGATTGTATCACACCTGCCCATAATATAATAAACATAATAGTTAACTGGTAGAGAGCGTGTCCAGTGATATTTCGTAGCATAAACGCCGATATAATCGATTTTGTTCTTCCATAAGGTTTTCGCTCTAATAATACTTCGGTGGGTGGTTCAGTGGCCAGAGCTAACGAAGCCAATGTGTCCATGACCAGATTCACCCATAACATTTGAACTGCTCGTAATGGAACACTCTATAAAATAAAGATGTAGCAAAATGACGCTATAGTAAGTCAAATTTCATTTTCAAAATTTTGATTAGAATCCACATGTCAGACAAAGTAGCAAACCTGTTTTACATACGCTAATGGCTGCTGCTGATACTACGGATATAATACCAGCCGATAAATTAGCGGTTAATTGAAATTGTAAAAATTTTGCTATACAATCGTAGACATTTCGTCCCCACATCATTGCTTTGACAATACTTGAAAAATTATCATCAGTTAATATGATGTCACTCGCTTGTTTGGCTACATCTGTGCCTTGAATACCCTAAAAGTTTAAAATTATTAATACAATCTATTTTAATAGATTTTTTATATTAACCATGGCAAATCCAACATCAGCTCGTTTAAGAGCGGGTCCATCATTTGTACCATCACCAGTTACAGCTACAACTTCACGATGATCCGATGCTTGACTTTCAACAATCCCATTAACCAGTATATACTTATCTTGAGGTGATGAACGTGCTAGCACACGTAAATTAGGCCAAACTTCATCTAATTTTTCTTGAGTTATCTAAAATTAAGAAATATCAATTAAAATATCGAATCATGGTAGATACCTGATAATCTTTTTAACATATGTAATATGTATAATTTTAAATTCAATAAAATTAAAAAACCTTAATTAAATATATTAAAATAAAATTTTTGTTTGGCACATAAAAATAGAAAATGATTAAAAATTTTAATTGAAGTTTTTTATATAAGATTAGCAATTCTCGGCTATAACGAACAATTCTAACTAGGGACGTCGGTTCTCGAGTTAGAACCGAAACGAAAACAACCGCGATTCCGATTCCGAACTTAGAACAGAACCGCGGTTTTCGGTTCTCAGCTTAGAACCGGAAAATAATTTTTCAGGCAGTAATAATTCAACGAAAATAGAATTCATTTTATAGTAAACGAAAGGATTCTTTTAAAGGATGATAGGCAAATATATCTTTTTCCAACTTTGTCAATAGTGTTTTCATTTTGTTAAAAGAAAGGGAAATCACACAGTTTCGGTTCCGAAAAAAAGGAATCGTCTAAGAAATAATTTATGAGAAGCTCGATGTATTGAATTCTACATATAACTGACTTTCAAGATGATTATAGCCACTACTACATCATATTATTATTATATATTAGTCATAAAAATCAGAAAATTAGATTCGAACTTACTTTACCAGATGAATCTCTTATACGTTTATTAAATTCTTTTCCTTCCAAAACGAGAAATTTGTCTGATGGTTTTATTATTTTACATTTCATTGCTATTGAACGTGCTGTATTTAAATTATCACCAGTGACCATGCGAACAATAACGCCAGCTTTCTGACATTTTTCAATTGCTTCTGGAACCTTTTAACAAAAAAGTTAAAGTGAGCAATATTATCTTGTGATTTCTATCCTCTTACCTCTGGTCTAACTGGATCTTCAATACCCACAATACAAATACACGTTAAATCTTTGACTACACCTTCTTCATCATCCAAATTTCCTTTATCTTTACCCATATCTTTGTAAGCAATACAAATCGTTCTTAAGCCATCACTAGCCATTTTCTCAATAATATCGTGCATTAATTTTTCTTTTTCATCATCTTTTAGATCTACTGGTTTTCCATTTGAATCAATAATCAATTTACATCTAAAATTGAACATCATTTTTGACTCTTATACTTGAAGAAACATAAATAAATTCTTACTTTGTCAGCACCATTTCTGAAGCACCTTTGGTATAAAGTCGATAACCATCATCTTTTTCAATAACGGTACTCATCATCTTGCGTGCTGAGTTAAATGTATAAACTTTAACTAATTTATTTTCAGGTATATTTTGACGTATATCATCGTATGAGCCTCCCCATGTTTGAACGAAATCAAGGAGAGCACATTCAGTTTTATTTCCAACTTGTTTTGGTAATCCACCTTCGTCACCAGCGTCCTATAACAAATGACAATTATTTTACATTATTTCTTCGATTATTAAACAGATGTACTTCAATTTTTGATGTATAATTTGTGTTAACTGTCATTGCTTCATGTGCCAGCGGTACAATTTCTTTGTTTATTTCTTCCACTTTTGGTAATTTATCGTAATATTTTTGACCAATATAACATTGTACAACTGTCATTCGATTTGTTGTTAATGTTCCAGTTTTATCTGAACAAATTGTAGTTGCATTGCCCATTGTTTCACATGCATCCAAATGTCTCACCAAATTATTATCAGTCATCATTTTCTAGTAAAAAAGTAAAAAGTATCGTATAAATAAAGCTGATAAACATGTTCATACGTACTCGAACAGCGTATGCTAATGCTAGTGTAACAGCCAATGGCAAACCTTAAAACAAATAAAATTACAATAATTGAATTCCTTTACGATGTTATGTTTTATATCTACCCTCTGGAACGGACACAACAACGACTGTTATTGCTTGAATCAAAAAGTAAACAAAATAACGCACATCCTCTGGCTTTCCACCTCTTCCCCCTTGAACATAGGTTGTTATACAAAAACGAATTATCAAACATATAAGCGTTAAAAATGCGGCACTCATGCCTATAAACGAAAATATAAGTTGCTTATTTAATACGTTTTAGTTAATGGAAACAGTATTATCTTACCTATATAACCGATAGTAAGAGCGATTCGAGTAAGTTTTGTTTGTAAAACAGCTAAAGTAAAAGCAACATAAAACAGTCAAAAGTAAAATTTAACTATTTATCAATTTTGATCTTACATTTATGTTTCTTATCGTCAGAACTATCCTCTTCATCATCTGAATCATCATCTTGTTCTTTTGCCATAGCTGCCATAGCTGGTGGCACTTTTTTTTTTTCATTATCACCATCTTTTTTATTTTTATCGGTTTTGTTCGCAGTATTCTTATTCTCCGAGGACTTTTCATCCTTCCCATCATGTCCAGAAGATCCAGAAGATTTTCTACTGTCTGAATTAGCGCCTTTTTCATTTTTCTGTTGTTGTTCTTGTTTTTCATTAATCTTTTCAACCTTAACTTCTTGTTCTTTTCTGGAATTTGCTGCTGGTGAAGATGGAGTTTTTATTAGTTTCTTGGTAGTTTGTTTTTCTTTTTTCTCATCATCATCTGATGTTAAAGCTAAATAAAATAAAAAGTGTCTTAGGAATGATTAAAGTCTTGAAACTTCTAGATTCGTTAAACAGCATGCAGACTAACCGAAAAAAAGTCTCTTACTACGTGCACTCCTGTTACGTTGAAAAAACGCAGTTTGGTTAAATCGAAATTTTACAGAAGTTCAGGCGCAACTTACGGTTTTCGAATGTTTTCCGTTTTGTTACCGTTTACTATTCTACACCATAAAAGGCGTTGTTTTATCTTAATAGTGGTACCAAAAATTCAACAAAAGTAAATCACCGTGAAACGTTAATTTGGGTCCGAACTTTATCCAAAGCTTTTAGCAAACATATCGCCAGAACGAAAAATTTTCGAAAGCTTGTTCTGTCTAAACCGATTGCAGATTTGTCTTCGCAATAGTCGATTATCTGGTGCGCGATAACTTCTAGAGTGGGGTACTTTAGAAAAAATTTTCGACAATATGAGTTTTTGAAAACTTTTTGAGCAAAATCATGAGAAGCTTTTTTTCTAAAGCACCCTAATTCAGAAGTTATCGCGCACCAGATAATCGACTATGCTGAAGACGAGTCTACAATCGGTTTCGATCGAAAAAGTTAGCTTTCCAAATTTTTCGATCTGGTGATATATGCGGTGAACCGCTAGCAAGACATCGACCTCTAACTCGGCTATGGAAAATGAAATTATAATGAATATCAAGAAACAAATTAGAATAATCAATGAAACCTATACTATATATCAGTTTTTAAACAAAGGACAAAAGATGTCGCTAACTTCTAGTCCTAAACGCTTTTGGTATGCTTGAAAGTCAAAAGGAAATCTTTAGATAATACATTACAAGTTTTATACTTTGCTACGTTAGGCCCTGTCTACACTACAAAAGTTAAAGCAGCATTAAGCAATTCTATTGGCTGAAAGTTAGTTTAAGCTAATAGAATTTCTTAAAGCTCCTTTAACTTTTGTAGTGTAGACAAGGCCTTAGGTATTGTTGTTTTTACAGTAGAGATGGTTGCCACTGTTTTCGCTTTTTGAACTAGTTAAAATTTCACGCTACTTTTTAGCAGAGAAGAATTTTCCATTCAGTGAGTACTGGAGATCGTATCTTGAAAACACGTAAGTCAAAGTCCAGACTCAAATCACACTTAACTGTATAAAATTAGCACGTAAGTGCACATAACGAAGACTTAAGTCTGAGTTAAGTCCAAATTTTGACTTAAGTTTTTTTGTGATACGGTCCCCCCCGGTTAGTTTTTTTTCTCGCCTCCTCCAGTGATAAAGTTGAGTTAAGAAATGACAAGAACTGACCATCTGCACATACTCACGTTATATATCTCGCATGCTAACATCACCTAAACTGATCGGATAAACCTAAACAAGTACCAAGAACTCAAGAGGTGTTGTTTCAGTCAAGGCGAGAGAAGGAGATAAATAGACATTATGTCATTTATAAATCAGTCAAGGTACAACATGATACATTGATTGGAGAAGGAAAAGAGGAGCTTCAATAGTTTTCAGCCACTCTAAGATCTATAAAATGCCTCACTTACATATTTCTGATATTTTGTCTTTTTGTTCGTCTTCATCTGACAAATCCTCTTCTTTATTCTCCTGTGCTATTGGAAAATACTCTCCTGTTTCATCATTCTCGTCTTGTTTCTCTTCGGAGTTTTGTGTATTTGACTTAGGAGAACGTTCCCTTGAATCCTCATTTTTCTGTTTATTTTTTATGTCTTTGTCCTTTGAATCGGTGTCGTTCTTCTTGTTAGTTTTGGTCGGCGAAGGTTCTTTGGTGGCGTTATCTTCCTTTTTTGATGTTGAAGAATCTCTTTTCGTTTTACTGTCATTTGGTTTTTCACGCTTTTGTGTGCTAATTTCATCTTCTTTAGAATTATCTTCATCAACATGTGCTTCTCCTTTTTCTTCCTGATTCGGAGAAACTTTTGTGGAGGCTTGACCGTTCTTTTTATGTTTGTTCTTCTTTTTATGTTTGCCCTTCTTCTTTTTAGATTTTTTGTCTTTACTCTGTTCTGTGGCTCCTAACAATGTCATGATGTTTCCAACCTGAGAATTGAGACCAACACCAACAACTAACATTCGACCACTACCTTCCATAACGTGCGTCCCTGAAAAACGCATAGGTTTGCTCTAAAATTATCGAACATTTAATGGATATATTTACCGGAGAGCAATTCGATGTTTTCCGAATCATTTTTCTTGACTAGATCAGTTTCACCTGAAAATAATCTTTAAAATATTAGAAAGAGCTGAGTGAAAAAATATTCAAATTTAGAAAGCCAACAACAACAATTCACAAGAAACCCTTATTTTCGTACCTGTTAAAGATGATTCATCGATTTTCAAATCACTTGCTTGGACAACGAGGCCATCAGCAGGTAGAAGATCACCTTTAAAAGTGAAACAAATGAAGTATTTTGTCAGAAGTAAACAAAAAAGTTACTCGTTTCATTCGTTAAATGACTACCATTATCGTTGTTTATTGCATTTTTACTTACCATATTTAATAAAACAGAGATCTCCTACAACGAGATCTGTAATGGGTATTTGTTGTATTTTATTATCTCTCACAACCGATGTTTGTTGATCTTTTTCAATTTTAGCTTGTAACCCTCGAAACTGGCGTTCTTTTCGCCAATCATTTAACGCGGTTACAAAAACAACAACGAAAACAGCAACTAATATTGCAACCCCTTCAATCCATTCGAGATTCCCTAAAATAAAATAAAAACTGAAGTAGATATTAATATAACCGCTTTGTAAATCTCTCCGATCAATGTATCTCGTGACCGATTTATAAATGACATAATGTTTATTTATCTAGTAACCAGGGCATGAAATTTGACAAACGATTTGTTTTTCGTTTTTAACGATCGAAAAATACGTTAAACGTTTTAGAGTTAATGCTATTGTAATTGTGTTTCACAATGAAAGAGCTTCTGTTTTGATGCTTCGAGGAATCAGTCTTACTCCGTATTAAGAGAAGATCCGGGAGAGTCTTGGGAGAGAGAACATGAATGTCTAGTGTTTGTAGCAAAAGGCTTTTTGAACTGTCAGATATTAAAAACTCCATTCTTCTCAAAGAAAGGTCGTGGAGTACTGGGTTGATCCAAAACTGTCAAGAACACTTAACTCTATCATACACTATGTTCAACTCAAAAGTCGATCTTGTCGGTTTTAGCAGAGGGGTACCTTTAAAACGCGCTTTCAAATAAAATAAACGCGTCTCGTTTCAACAAGTATTTCAACTTCGTTTAACAAACGTGTTCACAAAAAACATGTTTCTTGGGCTCTTTCATTGATTATTCTCTGACGCGTTTGGTAAAAATGCGCGTTTTATGACGCTTCTTTTCTTCAGGGATAAGTTGAAAGCTATCTGAACAGACTATTTCAATAAACGTACGAGGTGAAGAAGAATGTAACCTTTGGGGAAAAATTGAGGGATATTTCTTCATATAGAAAGACTGGCTTAAACCAATAAAGAATAATGAAAAGTGCAATTTCAGCTGGTTTTTGAGAAAAGGTGAAACTAGTTTGTTGTTATACATGATAATGTACACTACGATTTGTCAATTAAGCTATACCTTCGTCTGCAACATTTAGGCAGTTTGGATTATCAGAAGTCGCTTTTGTTGTAGTATTTGTTGATGGTATTGTAGTAGCTTCTGGTGATGGTGTTGTAGTAGCAGATTCTGGTGGACGATAAAATGACAGTCCGATGGATACAACTGCACATACAAGTAAAATAATTAACATCATATCATGTAAAGCTTCCCAACATAGCCGGAAAAAGTTTTTCATGGGTTTCGGTGGAATTTCATTTTTTCCATACACTTGTTGACGATTTTCAAAATCTTGTTTATTATCTGACTGTAATCCTTTTTGACCGTCTACTTTTAATTTTTCTAATAAACCTTTAATACCGCCATAACCAGAATTCAATTTCTCGGACAATTCTTTACCACTTAGTTTCATGAGTTCTTTCAGTTGGTCAACACTGATCTGATACTCGCCTGTATTGGCGCTACCACTATGACTATCATCTCCCCTATCGATTTTGGGGTCTTTTTTCTTTTTCAAGGATGACATCTAAAAGAGTAAACAAAAATAATATTAACTCGTTGACCACTTTCTCAACAGTTATTTGTCAATTTTTTCCATATATGTATATTATAATGTTTCAAAAAATAGAGCCTTAGATTGAACTAACTACAATCCTCACTCTCAGCGTGTAATATATATGATCAACTAGATACTTCTTGCTTCGAAACAGACATCAATTATAACGTACCAACAACAGAATATCGTTTTTTTTGCTTTATAAAGTATGCGAACAGGAAGTCATAAGTAAAATATTCTTTTCTCAACGAAAATTAAAAATTTTAACACAGTTCCCTTTGGAACATTCACAACTGAAAAGTTTCAAGCAGAGTAACTCATTCTTTCTCGCCGCTTTGCTTTTTATACCCACGTGTCATATAAATACCACATACTTTCAAGAAATGTTAAAAGTTGTTTATTTAGCCTATGGATAACTCTTTTGACCTGTGTAAGACAGAATAATCCCATTACATAAAATGACTCATTTCGGTGTGATATAGTCGATCCAACAACAACTACGTCCTTTAACGAAAAATAACCTTGTGCACTGAAAAACGCATTATCACGAATGAACTAAAAAAATTACACAGAAATTCTGATGTATTTAGATATTAATGACTGTTTTATCAGTACCCGTTGCATTGTTCTTACTACGTTTAATTTCAATACTCAATGTAGAGTACATTCACTAGAGTAGTGTATAGTAGGAACAAAATTGGATTCGCTTCTGCTTTTGATAATTTTTTATATTGAAACGTTGCCTTTTAACCCTTTCAGGACCGGTTTAATTTTTATATAAAAAGTGCTGTTCAAAAGTTGAAGACCTTTTTTATTTTGCAATATCTCGGCTTCCCTGACAGATAGAGACTTCATCCTTTTGTCAAAAGAAAGCTATCACTAA